>JARQOC010000011.1:181736422-181749162 GCA_033576535.1 Allobates femoralis
CACTGTGTTCCCCAGGTCACATGATCGTATGCCGTACACAGACAGGAAGACACTGAGCTGGGAGCACGGAGCAAGCAACAGAAGGTGATTAGCAGCGCTTGTTGTTTTACTGTGTGTGCGCCAGTACGGGGGCATATAGAGTGATAGGGACCATATCCGGGATGGGGGGGTGAGTAAAGGCACATCTAATATACACCGCTCCCCTTATCCATCCCTCAGCGCATTTCAGCACTGATTAGATGGACAGCGGGTGCAGTGCATATTACATGAGGCTAATGAGCTGGGGCACGTAACCTCCCGCTGCCTCCTGCAGCCTGCACCAGCCCCCAGACACCGCTCCAAAGCACCCCCTCCCCACCTACAGTACAGCACAGCACATAGTACATTTGGATTATAAGACGTACCCCCCACTTTCCCTCAAAATTTGGGAGAACAAAAGTGCGTTTTTTAATCCGAAAAATACGGTATTTCAAGTTCAAGAAACCCCCAGAAATGGATGGAAACACAGCGTTTGAGAATTCTGAAGTGGCAGCAATGAGTCTAGATCTAAATCTCATTGATCACCTGTGGGGAGATCTTAAAATTGCTTTTGGGAGAAGGCGTCTTCAAATATGAGAAACTGGGAGCAGTTTATAAAGAAGAGTGATGTAAAATTCCAGGTGAGAGTAGTAAGAAGCTTGTTAATGGTTATAGGAAGCGATTGATGGCAGTTATTTATTCCAAAGGCTGTGCAGCAAATATTAAGTTGAGGGCGCCAACAATTTTGTCTGGTCAATTTTTCGAGTTGTGTGTGAAATAATTTTTTTTTTTTTTTTTTTATCGCCCCGTCCTTGTGTTGTTCCAATATACAATATATGGGTCATTCCATGTCAAGTGAAAAAATGATGATTACCTCTATACATCTATATTTTTAATTCTTTTGAGATTTTATTTGATAATAGCATGTCAGACAATAGAAAACGTGAAGAAAAAAATGTACTTTTTTTTTTATGACTTTCAAAGTTCGGAAAAAGTGCGAGTTTTGGTGTTGCCTGCCTTTACATTTCTCCTCATAACTTAGGCTAGAAATAAGATAGAGAACCGAAATAAACACCGTTCTACTCAGAACTGTACAGGCTTTCACCAGATATGTCACAATAGTATCTTTATTAATATTTTACCCATGCAAACGCAAAATTTTAAAACTCATTTCTGAAAAATCGGTTTCATTTAAAAATTTTCAAAAGGGCAAATGTGCCTGCTGTAAAAATATACAAAAACTACTGAAAATGGCAGCATCAGAATAACTTACCATCCATGCCACATCCAAAAACCAACACTGCACTTACAGGATGCAGTCAGACCCCATTATGTGAAGCAAGCACCAGGTGCAGGCTGATAAAACTCGCCTCTACCTACAACAAAGTGTGGGATGCGACCTGCCATGCACATAATGGGCATCCTTAGGGCACCATTCACACTGATACAAATTGATCCAGAGTGTCTGAAAGCTACCCACTGGCTCTGCCACCTGACCAATGGGCTGCCCAGTACGATGCTTCTGCACCATTAGATGAACGGCGCGCCCATAGGGCCCAGCTGCAGTTGTAAGTGCAGTGTTGGTTTTTGGATGTGGCATGGATGGTAAGTCAAATGTGCCTGCTGTGCCACATATGTACCAATTGTACCAAAATTCAAGTTCGGATCGTGATGGGATCAAATTATAAAATATTTAACTACCGTATATACCAGAGTATAAACCTATTATAACAATAAACATTTTATACATTACCTTTCCGGCGACTCCTTGCTGAACTAATTGCTAAACGGCCATTTGTAAAAAAACAAAAAAAAACTCTGTATTATGCTGCAGAAGAGGAAGAGAATGATTGGCAGCTGTGGGCAGATTAAACATGCAGGGGGTGTGAATCTGCCCTTCAGCTCCAGCCTTTAGCCACCTCCTTTCTGGCTGCAGGATGTACGTTTTCTAAGTGTATTTACTCGGGGTACAGGGCAGCTCAAGGGCTGGGGGACCCCTTGCCTGCATGCTGCAGACATGCTGCATCCAGTGCTGTAATTAGATCACCATGCCTGGTTTGGTGACAGGTCCTCTTTAAATTAGACCAATATTTCTGAAATGTGTTTTAAAATTTTGCGTTTGCGTTCACATAGGTAAAATATTAACAAAGATACTCTTGTGACATATCTGGTGAAAGCCTGCACAGTTCTGAGTAGAATGGTGTTTATTTTGTTTCGCTATCTTATTTGTAGCCCGAGATATGATAAAAAATGTAAAGCTATACCAGGCCAAAATTCACGCTTTTTTAAAACTTTAAAAAATTAACTGATGAAAAAAAATCAGAACTTTTAATTTGTAATTAACTAAAGTTGTACTTCATGTAGAGAAAAAATTAGAAAAATCGACAGACGTCAGGTAAAAAAAATATTCATATTTGGATCACTTGACATGGAATGACCTGTTACATATTACAGTAAGTACAGTTGTGCTCAAACTTTTACGTACCCCGACAGACTTTTTGCTTTCTTGGCCTTTTTTCAGAGAATATGATTGATCACACCGAAAAACTTTAGTCCACTCACGTTTAGTAATTGGGTGCAGCCAAACAGTTTTCTCTTTTTAAATCATAATGACAACCAAAAACATCCAAATGACCCTGATCAAAAGTTCACATACCCCAGTTCCGAATACCGTATATTGCCCCTCTAATATCAATGACAGCTTGAAATCTTTTGTGAGTATACAGAGTGGCAGCACTCACCGATCTTCTTGGACAAACTTTTATCAATTTTTAAAAACGCAGCATTCCAGCGGTGTGGGGGTGCTCACACAAGGGTGCAGAGGGGGGGAGGATGGGAATCCCCCCTGCACCCTTGTGTGAGCACCCCACACCGCTGGAATGCTGTGTTTTTAAAAATTGATAAAAGTTTGTCCAAGAAGATCGGTGAGTGCTGCCACTCTGTATACTCATGAATCATTGCTACTAAACTGGAAGTGCACAACACGAGTCTGTGGAGGCCAGTAGAGCGGTGTAGTTCCAGCGGTCAGTCTGAGCTCTGGAGGCGAGCAGAAGATTTCCTGCTGGGAGACAAGGAGTGCAGCGGTGCCCGGCTTCTGGAATGAAGTAGTTGAAATCTTTTGTGGTAGTTGTGGATGAGGCTCTTTATTTTCTCAGATGGTAAAAGCTGCCCATTCTTCTTGGCAAAAAGCCTCAAGTTCCTGTAAATTCCTGGGCTTTCTTTCATGAACTGCACACTTGAGTTCTCCCCAGAGTGGTTCAATGATACTGAGGTCAGGAGACTGAAATGGCCACTCCAGAACCTTCACTTTGTTCTGCTGTAGCAAATGATAGGTTGACTTGGCCTTGTGTTTTGAATCGTTGTCATGTTGGAATGTCCAAGTACGTCCCATGCGCAGCTTCCGGGTTGATGAGTGCAAATTTGCCTCCAGTATTTGCTGATAACATGCTGCATTCATCTTTCCTTCAAGTGTGACCAGGTTTTTTGTGCCTTTGTAGCTCACACCCCCCCCCCCCCCACATCATTAACGATCCACCTCTGTGCTTTACAGTAGGAATGGTGTTCCTTTCATCATATGCCTTGTTGACACCTCTCCAAATGTAACATTTATGGTTGTGACCAAAAATTTGATTTTGGTCTCATCACTCCAAATTACCTTGTTCCAGAAGTTTGGCGTATTGTAGGCAACTCGACCATGCATCCCATTTTTCTTCAATTGCCTCCTTTTTGTGCATCTTGAAACAGTCACACCACTAGTTTTCAGTGAGTCCTGTATTTCAGCTGATGTTATTTGTGGGTTATTCTTTGCATCCCGAACAATTTTCTTGGCAGTTGTTGCCAAAATATTTGTTGGTCTACCTGATAGTGGGTTTGGTTTTTACATAGCCCCTGATTTTCCATTTGTTAATCACAGTTTGAACACTGCTGACTGGCATCATCAATTCCTTGGATATATTTTTGCATCCCTTTCCTGTTTTATACACTTCAACTATCTTTTCCCGTAGATCCGTTGACAATTCTTTTGCTTTCCCCATGACTCACAATCCAAAAACGTCAGAGGCTGGATGAAAGATGCAAGAGTCTGTCTGGATCCCAAAAACTCACTCAGCTTTTATGCACACTCACCCATTACAAGCAAACAAGTCACAGGTGAGGATGTTACCTTTATTAGCTATTCATACCCATTTGTGTCAACTTTTATGCCTTTTTATCAGGCCATAATCACCAGGGTATGTTAACTTTTGATCAGGGTCATTTGGATGTTTTTGGTTGTCCAATGGGATTTTAAAAAGAGAAAACACAGTAGTTTGACAATAAATGGCTTTACCCAACCACTATCCATCAGTGGGAAAAAAAGGTTTTGTGTTATCATTCATATTCTCTGAAAAAAGGCCAAAAAAGCAAAAAATCTGCCGGGGTATGTAAACTTTTGAGCACAACTGTACATCAGCAATTCTTTTATAAATGTATTTGTATAGGTGTTATTGACTTGAATTTCTCACCAGATATCGGTAACAAACCATCCAATCTACACAGGCAAAGAAATCAAACCATTGATGTCCTTAAATTAAGTTATTTGTAATAATGAGAAATGACACCGGGTAAAAGTATTGAACATGCTTACTGAAATGTATTTAATAGTTATTACAAAAGTTTTTGTTGGTGTTGACAGCTTGAAGACTCCTCTTGCATGGAGAAACTATTCACATGCATTGCTCAGGTGTGATTTTGACCCATTCTTCTATAGATAAACTGTTGAAACCCTGAAGGTCCTGTGGGCTTCTTTTATGAATCATGATCTTTAGTTCCTTCCATAAATTTTCTATTGGATTCAGCTCCAGTGATCGTCTGGGACATTCTCGCAGCTTTGGTTTCTTTCCCTGAAACCAGTTAAGAGTTTCCTTGCCTTGGCTATGTGTCTGGGATCGTTGTCTTGCTGAAATGTCCACTTTTGTTTAATCTTTATCATCCATATACTAGATTATAATCTATTGCTATCTTGATACATTTGTCCATTTATCTTTCCTTCCACTGAGATTGCCAGTTGCATATGCTGAAAAACAGTCCCACCCCATGATGTTCCCACCTCCAAACTTCACTGTTGGTATGGTGTTTTTTGGAGGATATGCAGGACCTTCTGTCCTCCAAACATGGTGTGCATTATGGCTGTCTGAAATCTTGTGGGGAGCACCTTGTTGTAGTTGGTCTATATTGAAATAATGTTCTTTCCATTTTTAGATTATGTCCCCAACAGTGGTGACTGGAACATTCAGTTGTTGAGAATTTCTGTAACTAATGCCATCAGTATGTTTTGCAACAATTAGGTTTAAAGATCGTGAAAAAGCTCCGTTTTTTTTTTACATGTTAGGAGATGTTTCTCGTGAGACATGTTGGTAATGAGACACCTTTTTATACACCATCAGGTGAACCAGCTGATATTATTTATCCCTAAGAGCCAGGATTATTTCTCTAGTCACCTTCCGTGACAGCAGCATCAGAGGATGTCTCCCCTCCCTAAATAGGGGACAGGAAACAGAGGTTAAAGACCCCTCCCCTTCCTGCAACCACCAGTATTTTTTCTGTCCTCTATGGGGCATGAAGCGGTTCCTTGATGGTGCTGCCTGTGACTGGTGAATAGGGGCACCTGAATCATGTACATACCGGGCAGCTGAGGTCGGGGCTTCGGCTCTCCTCCTTCGGTGCTGTTCCCGTCCCCATGCCTGGTATGTGACCCGGGACTGTCCCGCTTCTCCCGCACTCTCCTGGGGGAGTAAAGCGGAGCTGTGATGTGGCTGGGGGACCTCCTCAAGCTCCCAAGTGTTCTCCCCCATTGCAGGCGTCCGGCCGCGGCCTCTCGCACATCGTAAGTGACATTCCGTGTCTTCAGTCCAGCACTTGAGAACATCAAAAGGAAACCCCAACCCCTCAATCCCCCTCCTTAACGCTTTTACAATCCATATCTACTGCATTACTGTATTGTACATATTGTTATAACCCTACTATCCTGTCTTTAAGAGGATCTAAGAAGGCCAATCCAGGGAATTCTAGCCAGCCCCCCCAGATGTTTCCATATGATTCATTTTGCCTCTTGTATACATTCCGCTCCATAAGAACCACAGCGTTAAAGGGGAACTCCATAGAGAGAGAACTTTTTAGTACAGTCCCTGCCCTGCTACATGATGAAGCAGAGCTGTACATTGCAGTTCTAGGATCTACAGATCTCTTATAAATCGATAAAATCATACCTGCTCCTCTGTTCTGGGCCCCCACCTCAGGGAACCTAAATCTCTGCTTGTTCCCTCACTAAACAGAATTGTGAGGGGTTGTGAATGTAGGCTGATCCTGCAGCTCCAGCATCCACGCCCCTGACACACCACCTGCTTTTTCTTCTTACATGAAGGTGCCACGCTGAAGATTCTGGGTTCCCTGAGGTGGGGGCCTTTTCTTTCACTAGAGTTCCCCTTTAACTCTGCTCACAAATTCTTTTCGTATGGGAGGATTTTCATCCAACCAGTGTAATGTAATAGTCTTCCTTGCAACATATAGCATTTTGGCTATTGCTAGCCTGCCCCATTCATCCGTCGCCACCTCCTCCTCGTGTCCTAAAATGCATGTCAGTGGATCCCGAGAGATATTTATTCCTGTACACTCCGTCTATTAGATTTAGAACCACTATCCAGAATGCCTGCAATCGGGGACATGACCACAACATATCAGGCACCTGGAATCCTCTCTCAGCCCAGCCTAGCCTCTCTGGGTATACAGTCCTGTATACCCTATGTATGGTGAATAACTGCGACACCCTCCCAGATTCGCTTATAGATATATCAGGGACATATCATAGAATCAACTCCCACTGGGTATCTGATACATCTCCCAAATCTGCTATCTATCCAAAAATGTGTCTAATAATCCCTTGTAAATTAGTGAGAGAAAACTTTTAGTACTCCTCTATGGACCAATTATATTGCTTTTCCCTGAGGAAGTGTGAAGTGCCACACGAAATGCGTAGGAATAAAGGCTCTTCTACTTGGACTGACATCTGGTCTCGATTGGCGGCGCAATATCTCCATCCATCTTCATAACCTATTTTTACCTGATCCACGGGTGGTTAGCTGCAGCTTAGGCGTGTGGAGTGGTTGTGTCACACACAACCACAGAAGGTGAGCTCATTTGCCAATATACCAATATCTTTGTTTTATCGGTTAAGACCCTATGTGCGCTGTTTCTTTCCTCTAGTTGCTCCACGGACCAATCATATTCAGCAAACTATCCCTCTGTATCACTATCGGTGACCTTCTCCACTGCTTATGAAATGCATGCTGCAGATACAGATAGAACATAGTGTGTTCCAGAGGGAATTCCTTCCCAAGTGCTTTAAATGTTTGAATGTCTCACCAAGTAACAGCTGCCACACGTACCATATACCTCTGATCCACTGTCCAAAGTTCCATAAATTTAACATTTCGGTCAACCGAGGGTCATGCCAGATGGATGTATCTCGTGTATTCCTTTATTCCTGTCCATTGTTTAATTTTTTGCTACAGTTTCTCAAGCAGTGCCAGTGTTGTAAACCTTTTAGTACTTGACTCCAAAATGTACCCGACTCCAATGTATCCAACAGTGGGCCTCTCCCCACCATATGAGAGAACCTTCCCCACTGAGCTAGTAAAATTGTGGTCTCACCCATCCCACCGTATGCTGGCATTGAGACACAATGTAGTACAACCATGGATTAGGGATAGCCAGACCCACCACCATTCTCTTGACGTTGTAAAAATTCTAACTGGATACATGCTCGGCCTCCTCCCTTCCATATCAAGTCACGAAAGATGGCGTTAATCCTGTAGAATCTACTCTGGGGTAGCCAAACCGTGCACTGTGTAGCACGTACAAGAGCTGGGGCATGAGTATCCTCTTTTTTAAATTAGCTTGCCCAGCCATTGTCAAGCTCAGCTTCCTCCAAGCTGTAATCTTTTGCTTAAATTTGCCTAGTAATGGAGTCAAATTAAGCCTCTCATAATCCTCAATGTTGTTTGACACCCTAATGCCTAGGTAGATAACCTCTTTAACCACCTGAATTTGGATCGGCCTATCTTTCGCATCAAAGGTCCCACGGTCCAGCGGCAGCAGCACAGATTTGTCCCAATTAATACAGATCCCGGAAATAGCACCATATTCATTGAGGACGGTCATCACTGCCCTCAAGGAGCCTCCCATATCTCCCATAAATAATGGCATCTTGTTGGCGGAGAGTGCCACTTTTTCTCATGTGTTCCATATTTAACCCCTTCACCACCCGGCCTGTTTTGACCTTACTGACCTGGCCATTTTTTGCAATTCTGACCTGTCTCCCTTCATGAGGTAATAACTCTGGAACACTTCAACCGATCCTAGTGATTCTGAGATATTTTTTTCGTAACATATTGGGCTTCATGGTAGTGGTAAATTTAGGTCGCTATTTTGTGTTTATTTGTAAAAAAAAATTGGAAATTTGGCGAAAATTTTGAAACTTTAACTGTATTCTAAATTTTGACTTTTTATTCTATTAATCCAGAGTTATGTAACACACAATACTTAATAGCATTTCCCACATGTCTACTTTACATCATCTTGTTTGGAAACAAAAATTGTTTTAGAAAGTTAGAAGGGTTCAAAGTTTATCAGCAACTTCTCATTTTTCCTGCAAAACTTACAAAACCATTTTTTTAGTGACCACGTCACATTTGAAATCACTTTGAGGGGCGTGCATGACAGAAAATACCCAAATGTGATACCATTCCAAAAACTGCACCCCTCAAGCTTCTCAAAACTATATTCAAGAATATTTTTAACCCTTCAGCTGCTTCATAGGAACTAAAGCAACATGGAAGGAAAAAATTAACATTTTAATTTTTTCAACAAAAATGTTATTTTAGCCTCAATTATTGCATTTTCACAAAGGTAAAAGCACAAAAAGAACACATTTGTTATGAAATTTCTGCTAAATATGCCAATACCCCATATGTGGTAGAAAATCACTGTTTGGGCGCACAGCAGGGCTCGGAAAGGAAGGAGCTCCATTTGACTTTTTGAATAGAATATTAGCTGCAATTGTTAGCGGACTCCATGTTGCATATGGAGAGCCCCTGTGTGCCTAAACATTGGAGCTCCCCCACATAAGTGACCCCATTTTGGAAACTGGACTCCCCCTCCCCCCCAAGGAACTTATCTAGATGCATAATGAACTTTGAACCTCCATTTCATTCACACATTGATCCGTAAAAATGCAAAAGTACTGTATTTTTCGGAATTTAAGACGCCCTTTTGTTTAAGCCCAAATTGGGGGGGAAATGTGAATATAAAAAAAAAATAAAAATGAAAAATTAAATATTACCGGGGTGAGGGGTACGGCTTCCAAGTGGGGTTGCCGGAGGCAGGTTCCGGAGGATGAGGGGCACGGATGCAGGACCAGAGATGTAGGGGATTAGCTGCGGCAGCCAGCAGTGGGTGCCGCCATGTTCTTTGTGCCCATCTGCATCCACTGCATTCACTAGCAGTGTGAAGCCGGCCAGTAGAGACTTCAAAATGGCCGCAGGTCTCCATTATGGCCGTGGCCAATTTGTTGAAGTGTCTACCGACTGGCTGCACAGTTAGTAAATGCAGCCAGTGGTGCCCACCGCTCATCCCCCACAGCTCTGGTTCTGCACCCGTGCCCCTCACCCTCCGGAACCTTCCTCCAACACCCCCGCTCAGCAGCCGCAGTTCCCCCGTTGGTAATCCATGGGGGTCCGGGGGGAAAGATGTGGGCGACAGGGGTGACAGAGCCTGGGCACATCGATCACATGGCCAACTGATATTTCTGCTTGGTGTTTTTTTGAACCCTAGATATCCCTTTAATACAAAGTCCTCTGAAAAACCTTCATAGCTTCTTAGACAATCCTCGTGCTGTACCATTATTAGTTCCTGCTGTCAGTTGTAAAACGTCACTTATCCAATAGCCACTTTTCAAAAAACTCTGTAGGCGTATTACCCTTAACTTTTTCCAGCACACCGACCAATGTCAAGTTATTACGCCGAGGCTTGTTTTCCAGTCATAAGTTTTGGCCTGGACAGCAGTAAGAGCCTGTGCCATCTGTTTATACTCCTTCTCGGCTCCTACCATATAGTCCTCTGCAGAACTGACTCTGTTCTCGACTTCTCCCACTCTCTCCTTCACCACATGCATAGTATGCTGCATTTTGGTCATATTAGCCTGGAAGCGGCCCAGCTGTGCCGTCATGCTGATGATGGAGTTGTCACAATGTATAATGGCATAAAAAACATTCTTTAAAGGGAACCTGTCACCCAAAATCAGGTCCCTAACCTGTTAATACCTGTCCCTGCAGCCTAACACTACTATCTAAGCTATCCCTGTCTGACCATTTTTAGTAATTTATGAGTAAAATAAAGCAGTTTGGAAACTTACAAAATTCATGACAGTGGGGCGTTCCTCTCTGCGTCTGTGACGGGTAGGCGGGTCCCCTGTGCCGCGCTACCCCCGCCTCTCAGCTCTATTACGCCCTAATGGGCGTCATTCCATCCTTCACTGCGCGGGCACGATTGAATTCTTGCGCCCGCCACCGCTGCGACGCGGTCACGTGACGCCTGGATCGCGTCACTTCTGGGCGTCGCAGGTCTCACAGGCCGACTAAGAGCATGCGCAGATTGCATGCTGAAGTCGGCCTGTGTGAGGCCAGTGACGCCCGGAAGTGACGCGGATCCAGGCATCATGTGACCACGTCGCAGCGGTGACGTGGCAGGCGCGATGATTCAATCGTGCCCGCGCAGTGAAGGATGGAATGACGCCCATTAGGGCGTAATAGAGCTGAGAGGCGGGGGGTAGCGCGGCACAGGGGACCCGCCTACCCGTCACAGACGCAGAGAGGAACGCCCCACTGTCATGAATTTTGTAAGTTTCCAAACTGCTTTATTTTACTCATAAATTACTAAAAATGGTCAGACAGGGATAGCTTAGATAGTAGTGTTAGGCTGCAGGGACAGGTATTAACAGGTTAGGGACCTGATTTTGGGTGACAGGTTCCCTTTAAGTTCAGCTCCTCTGGCAGTAGCATCCCAGCTTCCCCCACAGCACCTCTGCAACCTCTTTACCATGTCCTGCGTCACCTTCCTGTGGGCCACTATGACTCCCATTGTCGCTTTCATCGACCTCCTCCTCCCCCCACTCTGGCTCCTTCTCCCCTCTCATACGTCTGCAATGTGCACGTCTCGGTCATCTCCGGCCTGGATCCCCTGTGTTCCTGATGAAACGCTGCAATTTGCTTACAGCATCCAGCTGCCGGCACTCTCCCTGGGGCTCCCCTCCACATCCACACTGCTGGTGGCATCAGTGCCATTTTGGGCGTTTCTGTCCACCAGCTCCCTGGTGGTCTTTCTGGAGCTTCTTTTGCCGATCATGGATGGCACCAGTACATTCTGGGTCATCCCAGAGGGTCACTACACCTTGTGCCTCATGGCTGGGAAGCAAAAAGGCGTTTCCGAGTGTGACAGAGTATGTGCTGGCTAGATACCTAGCGGGAGCTGCTGCAGCACAAGTCCGCACACATCTCACTCCAGACCATGCCCCCACTTGACAACATACTTGATAAGGCCACAGACTGGGAAGACGTCCCTTCCTGAACAGAAGATCTCTAGGAAGCATTTTTTTCGTCCCTACCTTGATCAGGCCCCTTCATCAGGCCCCATCTATACTACATACTCACAACAAGGTTTATCACCACCTGAGAAGCTGAAAGCTCATTCCACCCGGTTTGTATCTTTTTCATGGGCGGAGAGAGGAGATGCATCTACAGAGCAGATCTGCAGAGCCGCCACCTGGTCCTCTGTCCATACATTCACCAGACATTTCAGACTGCACTTCGATAGGGATCTTAAGTTTGGCAGGAGAGTCCTGCAGGCTGTTATCCCTCCCTTGAAATTATTTGTTGGTATTCCTCTGATGCTGCTATCGTCGAGGGTGACTAGAGAAAATAGAACGTCTTTCCGGTAATTCGGTTTCTAGGAACCTTCCCCGACAGAACTAACTAATTTCTCTCCCTATCTGATGTTATTATTGGATGATTCCTGTACTTTGGTGGTAACTATTCATTCAAGTGTGTCCGGAAAAACACTGGTGGTTGCAGGAAGGGAAGAGGTATTTAACCTCTTTGTGTTTGCAGTCCCCTATTTAAGATGGGGAGACAATCTCTGATGCTGCTGTTGTGGAAGGTTCCTAGAAACCGAATTACCAGTAAGACTAATTCTATTTCTCTATCGCCTCACTGGGTGACACAGGATACCATGGGTGTATGCTTGCTGCCACTAGGAAGCGACATTAAGCCAGTTAATGAATCAAAATAGTTGGCTCCTCCTCAGCAGTATACACCCCCAGTCCGGAGGAACAGCCAGCCAGTTTTAGCTTGGTGTCTGTAGGAGGCACATCTCTTCTTCTTTTTTTCAGAATTTTTTATCTACCTTCAAGATAATAGACGGGCGACGTCTCCCTCATGGGACCGCTCACCCAAAACCACCAATAGGTGGGTACATGGAGTGTCGCCTCCACTTACCCACTCCTGCGACATTGGATCCATCAAGGCTGCGCCTGAGTTCAGAGATTTTACCAGGCGATGGCTCCCTTGGGCACCGATTTCCCACAACCACCAACGGACGGGCACGCGGAGTGTCTCCTCCCCATATCCCCTTCC
>JARQOC010000011.1:181749262-181767587 GCA_033576535.1 Allobates femoralis
AGTGTGGTTTTGCACTTGCGGCAAGTGCGGCCGCGAAAATCTTTAAAAAAATGTAAAAATATTCTACAGCTCACAGCTATAAAATAAAAATGCTAATAATAATGATATTAATGCTATTAATACTGCTATTAATGCTACTAATAATGCTATTCATGATATTAATCTTGTTATTAATGCTATTAATGCTATTAATAATGCTATTAATGCTAATAATACTGCTAATAATGCTATTAATACTGCTATTAATGCTACCAATAATGCTATTAATAATGTTATTAATGCTATTAATGCTAATAATAATGCTAATAATATTGCTATTAATGCTACTACTAATGCTATTAATCATGTTATTAATGCTATTATTAATGCTACTAATGCTAATAATGCTATTAATGCTAATAATTATGCTATTAATGCTAATAATAATGCTATTTGTGCTATTATTAATGCTATTAAGGTTAATAATCATGCTATTTATGCTATTCAAAATGCTATTAATGCTAATAATATAGCTATTAATGCTCTTTATGCTAATACTAATGCTATTAATGCAATTATTTATGCTATTAATTCTATTATTTATGCTATTAATGCTATTAATAATGCTATTAATGCTAATATTAATGCTATTAAGGCTAATAATCATGCTATTAATGCTATTCTTAACCTCCCTGGCGGTATGATTATGTCTGGAATTTTGTGCTAAAAGCGGTACCATTTTTTTGTATGGAAATTTTGTGTTATGTACTGTCGGCCTGCAATTTTTAGTAATTACCTGATCAAAGAAGACGCTAGCAGACCACTCAGATGTGATAAAGTTTGAAACATAAAATCATGAATTATAATTAAATAAATAATATAATTTTATTCAATAATCAATAATCTTATACCTGGCGGTATGATTATGTCAGGAATTTTGTACTAAGGGTACTTTCACACTAGCGTTTTTTTGAAATCGTGGCAGATGCAGTGAAAAAAACCAATCTGCCGCGATTACCGCATAACCGCCACACTTGCGGCAAGCCCCATGCAATGTCTATGGGGCTTGCGGTAAGGGTGCGGCAGGTGCGGCAAGTGCGGTTTCAGCACTTGCGGCAGGTACGGCCGCGAAAAAAAACGTGGTCAGCCACGGATGTTTTGCAGCCGCACCTGCCGCAAGTGCCGATACCGCACTTGCCGCATCTGCCGCAAGCCCCCATAGACATTCCATGGGGCTTGCGGCAACTGTGCCGCAGGTGTCGCAGTTATGCGGTAATCGCGGCAGATTCGTTTTTTTCACCGCATCTGCCGCGATTTAAAAAAACCGCTGATGTGAAAGCAGCCTAAATGCGGTACCTTTTTTTTCATAAAAAATTTCTTTTATGGCCCCAAATTTTATACTTTTTTTTTTTTCCAACCCAGTTCTGCCTCCAATGAGCCGCTGTGGCTCACAGAGACGGAACCAGGAAGTCATATGGAGGCATCCGAAGGGGCTCTCACCGGCGATCACAGCGGGGACATCGCTGGATCACCAGGAGAATGTAAGGCTAGCTTCAGACCACGGTATGATCCGATCCGGGGCTGTCCGGGATGACCCAGACAGCCTCGGACCGGATCAGCACACAGAACCGGAGGGCCAAATGTGCCCTCCGGTCTTGTGTGCAGCCGGATGGCTGGAATTGCAGCCGCAGCTGCGGATTTTTCAATACCGCGGCTAGCATGGAGCTAGCCGTGGTCCTGAAACAACAGCGGCGTTCAGCCGCAGGTGTCAGCTTCCTTCCTGGCCGTCCCCGGGTGCGGAGCCGCTCACTGTCAGCCCCCCGAATCCCCCCCCCCGCACCTCATCCAAGGCTGCAGGCGGCGGAGCTGTGCTGTGAGCTGTCAGCACCCCCCCCCTCACCCACCGGCACCAGCCAGCACCGCTGCTGCTAGCACCCCCAACCCCCGGCACCAACAAGCAGCTCTGCTGGCACCCGAACCCCCCCACCCCCCCACCATTGGCACAAGCAAGCAGCTCTGCTGGCACCCAAAACTCCCCCCCCAGCCATTGGCACAAGCAAGCAGCTCTGCTGGCACCCAAACCCCCCCCCCCCCCCGCTATTGGCACAAGCAAGCAGCACCAGCACCCCCCTCCTAACCCACCGGTACCAGCTGCTGCTGGCACCCAAATTCCCACCCCCACCTCCCCCAGCACAGGCAAGACACACAACCCCCCCTACTCCTCACTATGAGCTGCGGCACTCTCCGGAGGTCGGCGGTGACAGCGGGACTGCAGGAGAAGGAAGACCGGCGGCGGGGACCTGAGCACAGAAGGAGGCGGCGGTGGCTGCAGCTGGATCGGGTGAGCAGGAGGAAGCGGCGGGTGGAGGCTGGTCAGTGGCAGAGCACAGGGGGATGAGCTGGGATCGGGGAAGCCGCAGGGGGACAGGGAGGATGAGCGGGGGTCAGGGCACAATGAGCTGCGGCACTGCCAGCGTGTAAACCCGAGCGTGACTCGGGGTTACCGCTTCTGCAAGTGAAAGTTAACCCCGAGTTACACTCGGGAATACCGCTAGGCAGGTTAATGTTATTAATGCTAATAATATTGCTATTAATTTTATTAATGCTATTATTTATGGTATTAATGCTATTCATAATGCTATTAATGCTATTAATAATGCTATTCTTGCAATTAATAATGCTATTAATGCTATTAATTATGCTATTAATGCTAATATTAATGCTATTAATGGTAATATTAATGCTATTACTGCTAATAATAATTCTATAAATGCTACTAATTATGCTATTAATGCTAATATTAATGCTAATAATGCTAATAATAATGCTAATGCTATTATTAATGCTATTAAGGCTAATAATCATGCTATTCATGCTATTAATAATGCTATTAATGTTATTAATGCTAATATTAATGCTATTAATTCTATTATTAATGCTATTAATAATGCTATTAATAATGCTAATAATAATGCTAATAATCCTATTAATGCTATTAATAATGCTATTAAGGCTAATAATCATGCTATTTATGCTATTCAAAATGCTATTAATGCTAATAATATTGCTATTAATGCTCTTTATGCTAATACTAATGCTATTAATGCGATTATTTATGCTATTAATTCTATTATTTATGCTATTAATGCTATTAATAATGCTATTAATGTTATTAATAATGTTATTAATGCTAATATTAATGCTATTAATGCTATTAAGGCTAATAATCATGCTATTAATGCTATTAATAATGCTATCAATGCTATTTTTAATTCTATTAATGCTAATAATGTTATTAATGCTAATAATGCTATTACTCCTCATAATAATGCTATTAACGCTATTATTAATGCTATTTATGGTAATAATGCTATTAATACTAATAATAATACTATTATTAGTACTATTATTGCTATTAATAATGCTATTAATGCTAATAATAATGTTGTTAATGCTAATAATTATGCTATTAATGGTAATAATGCTATTAATGCAAATAATATTGCTATTAATGCTATTATTAATGCTATTAATGCACATACTAATGCTATTAATGCTATTCGTAATGCTATTACTCCTATTAATACTGCTATTAATGCTCTTAATACTGTTATTAATGCTCATAATACTGCTAATAATGCTATTAATACTGCTATTACTGCTAATAATAATGCTATTGCTAATATTATTGCTATTGATGATGCGATTATTATTTAAAAATCTTTAAAAAAGCAATAAACATATTCTAGACACCCGATGCATTTGCATCGGGCTCACAGCTAGTAAATTATAAAGAGAGAATAAAGTAGCGAGAAGGCATCTACACAAAAATGGGGACAAATACCACTAGAACATAGTAAACAATTGTTACTTGGCATATGCAGAAATCAGGAAGACAATTAAAAGGGATTATTAGGAAGGGTATAAAAATAGCAATAAATAGACAATGGTAGTTCGGGGACCTAGGGATGTGGTCACATGACCTTTCAGATTTAAAAAAATAAAAAATTTTGTCCCCAAAGGTTGCCACAACCCCTTTAACCTTTAGAACATATTTACATAAAAGTATTCCATGTTACTGTTGACAAAATATAGAATCATAGAATAATATTTATTCATTTATATAGCGCTATTAATTCCATAGCACTTTTCATACATCAGTAAATGCTGTTCCTCTTGGAGCTCACAATCTAAACATCCTATCACTATGGCTGGGTTCACACTGCGGCAGCGTCCGGTCCGGGGCTGTCATGATTGACAGCCTGGACCGGAGTTTTTCTGCATAGAATATCATCGGGCTGCACAGAGCTGGATCGCGGCGGGTGGTAATTATCTGCTATCCGGCTGCTGTGTCGCCGGATGCATCCTGCAGAAGTCGGGATTTGTCTGCCGACTCCAAAAACGTTGCATGCACCGTTTTTGGAGTCGGCAGACAAATCCCGACTTCTGCAGGATTCATCCGGCGACACAGCAGCCGGATAGCAGATAATTACCACCCGCCGCGATCCAGCTCCGTGCAGCCCGATACTATCCTATGCAGCAAAACTCCGGTCTAGGCTGTCAATCATGACAGCCCCGGACCGGACGCTGCCGCAGTGTGAACCCAGCCTAAGTCTTTGCAATGTGGGTGGAAACAGGAGTGCCTGGAGGAAACCCACACAAACACAGGGAGAACATACAAACTCCTTGCAGATGTTGTCCTTGGTGGGAATTGAACCCAGGACCTCAGGTCCTCAATGCTGCAAAGGCTGCAGTGCTAACCACTTGAGCCACCATGCTGCTGAATGGTAGAGACCTCCTGGAACCAACCTCCTGCTCAAAGGCAGATGCATTAAATCATCACAGACAGATGTCTGTCCAGCCTGTGTGAAGACTTCCATTGAAGGAGAACTCACCACATCTTGTGGCCGCCTGTTGCACTCGTTGATCACCCTCTCTGTCAAAAAGTTATTTCTAATATCTAAACTGTCCTACAAATCAGTTTCATCCCATTGCTTCTAGTCTTTTCTTGTGCAAATGAAAATAAAGCTGATCCCTCTACAGTGTGACAGTCCTTGATATATCTGCAAATTAAGGAGAAAGAGCGGACATGATGAAGAGAGGCGATCACAGTATTAGAAAAAAATATATGCATAAATTTTATTGGGATTAAGCAACAAACAGAACAACTGAACATTAAAAACAATTAAAGGGATCCTGTTACCTCCAGAACGCCTCCTAAGCTACCAAAACACATCCCTGCAGCATATTATCACTAATCTCACACTCCTTTTGTCTCCTAAAAGCATCCTGTGAAAGTGCATAAAGACGTTTTAAGGCCCCATTTACACACTGCTTTTTTTTGCTGCGTATTTTTAAGCACAAACTCATCACAAATCAGGAATGGGTGATTAAGCATATAAGTGGAGCACTTGTTTCTATTATGGTGGGGTTACACGTCCCGATATCGCGGCGATATCGGAGCCAACGAAGCGGGAGCGCGCATTTAGTGCACGTTTCTCCCTGCATCGTATCGGCAGTTTACACGCCGCGATATCGGGATGCAACGTACCTACGATGTGTACGCCCACCAACCCAGGAACGACCATTTAACATGGGAGTGAATGGTTGACGTCAGCGTACACATCGTAGTTGGGCTGTCACAACGGCCATGCGATATCGGGGAGTTGAATAGCTCGGCTATTCAACTCCGATATCGTTTTGGCATCGTTCCAGCATCGCGTTGTACTCTCAAACCGTACAACGCGCAAACGATATCGGGTCCAACTCGTGACCCACGTGACTTTTGGTCGGAGTTGGGTCGGAGTTGGACGCCGATATCGCGGCGTGTAAACCCACCATTAACCTTTCTTCTGAGAGTGCCACTCCCGGTTTTGATTGTTCCACTCCTGGCTTTTTTTGAGCTTGTGCGTAAAAATACGCAGCAAAATAAGCAGTGTGTGAATGGGGCCTAATACTCACTCATTAGTGATTATAATTAGCAGGGGCTATATTCTTTAGCCCTTAGGGTGTGTTGTTTTGCAGGCTCCAGGATCCACCCTCTCTCGCTCTCTGTGCTGCTTTGCTTGTGCAGGCTTTGCCCTCCCCCCTTCTCTGTCACTCACAGAATGCAAATTATTAGTCCTGCCTTCAGTTTCAGTTTCACAGCAGCACAGACAGAGAGAGGGCCGGATCCTGGAGCTGTTAAACAACACCCCCTGGTGACTAAAGAATATAGCCCCTGCTAATTATAATTCCTAATGAGTGAGTATTAAAACGTTTTTATGCACTTTCACAGGATGCTTTTAGGAGACAAAAGAACATAGTAACATAGTGTTTAAGGTTGAAGGAAGACTTTAAGCCCATCTAGTTCAACCCATAGCCTAACATGTTGATCCAGAGGAAGGCAAAAAAAAAACCATGTGGCAACACTAAGCTCCACATTGGGGAAAAAAATTCCTTCTTGACTCCAGATATGGCAATCAGACTAGTTCCCTGGATCAACGCCCTATCAAAGAATCTAGTATATATAACTGGTAATATTATAATTTTCAAGAAAGGCATCCAGGCCCTTCTTAAATGTTAGTAGTGACTCACTCATTACAACATCATGTGGCAGAGAGTTCCATAGTCTCACTGCTCTTACAGTAAAGAATCCACGTCTGTGATTATGATTAAACATCTTTCCTCCAGACGTAGAGGATGCCCCCTTGTCCCAGTCTCAGGCCTAAGAGTAAAGAGATCATTAGAAAGTTCTCTGTACTGTCCCCTCATATATTTATACATTATTATAAGATCACCCCTAAGCCTTCGTTTTTCAAAGCTAAATAACCCCAAGTTTAATAACCTGTCTTGGTATTACAGACCCCTTAGTCCTCTAATGACTTTTGTCGCTCTTCTCTGGACCCGCTCTAGTTCAGCTATGTCTTTCTTATACACCGGAGACCAGAATTGTACACAGTATTCTAAGTGTGGTCGCACTAGTGACTTGTATAGAGGTAAAATTATGTTCTCCTCATGAGCATCTATGCCTATTTTAATGCATCCCATTATTTTATTTGCCTTTGCAGCAGCTGCCTGACACTGGCCACTAAATGTGAGTTTGTCATCTACCCATACACCCTGGTCTTTTTCAGTGACAGTTTTGCCCAGTGTTTTACAATTAAGCACATAATTATACCTTTTGCTTCCTCTGCCCAAGTGCATGACTTTACATTTATCCCCATTAAAGCTCATTTGCCATTTAGCAGCCCAAGCTTCTAGTTTACATAATTCCTCCTGTAATATAACATTGTCCTCTGTATTGATTACCCTGCAGAGTTTAGTGTCATCTGCAAATATTGAGATTCTACTCTGTATGCCCCCTACAAGGTCATTAATAAATATATTAAATAGAAGCGGGCCCAACACTGACCCCTGTGGTACCCCACTGTTAACTGTGACCCATTCTGAGAGTGTTCCATTAATAACCACCCTTTGTTTCCTATCACTAAGCCAGTTCTTAACCCACTTACACATATTTTCCCTATCCCCATTGCCCTCATTTTATGTATCAACCTTTTGTGTGGCACCGTATCAAAAGCTTTTGAAAAGTCCATATACACCACATCCACTGCATTTCTTTGGTCCAGTCCAGAACTTACTTCTTCATAGAAGCTTATCAGATTAGTTTGACAGGAGCGGTCCCTCGTAAAACCATGTTGATAATGGGTCATGAGGTTATTTTTCGTTAGATACTCCAGTATAGCATCCCTTAGAAAACCCTCTAGGATTTTACCCACAGTAGAGGTTAAGCTTACTGGCCTATAATTTCCAAGTTCAGTTTTTGTCCCCTTTTTGAATATTGGCACCACATCTGCTATATGCCAGTCCTGGGGTACAGACCCTGTTATTATGGAATCTTTAAATATTAAAAAATAATGGTCTATGACAGTACTTAATTCCTGCAGCACTCTGGGGTGTATCCCATCCGGGCCCGGGGATTTGTCAATTTTAGTGATTTTTAGACCATGCCGTACTTCCTCTTGGGTTAAGCAGGTGACATTTAATTGAGAATTTTTGTTATCACTGATCATATTGTCTGTGATGGGATTTTCTTGTGTAAATACTGTTGAAAAAAAGTCATTTAGCATATTGGCTTTTTCCTCATCCTCATCCACCATTTCACCCAGACTATTTTTAAAGGGGCCAACACCATCATTTTTTAGTTTCTTACTATTTATGTAGTTAAAAAATATTTTGGGATTATTTTTACTTTCTCTGGCAATGAGTCTCTCTGTCTCAATCTTTGCTGCCTTGATTTGCTTTTTACAAATGTTACATTTTCTGTATTTATTTAATGCCTCATCACTACCTACCGTATATACTCGTGTATAAGCCGACCCGTGTATAAGCCGACCCCCCTACTTTTGCCCCCAAAACCTGGGAAAATCTATTGACTCGCGTATAAGCCGAGGGTGGAACCCAGCACAGGTATGCAGCCCCCAGCAGTGGTATACAGGCCCCAGCAGTATGATATACAGCAGCCCCCAGTGGTATATACAGCAGCCCCCAGTGGTATATACAGCAGCCCTAGTGGTATTGCACTCCCTATATACAGCAGCCCCAGTGGTATTGCAGCCCCAGTGGTGTATACAGCAGCCCCTATATACAGCAGCCCCAGTGGTATTGCAGCCTCAGTGGTATTGCAGCCCCTATATACAGCAGCCCCAGTGGTATTGCAGCCCCAGTGGTGTATACAGCAGCCCCTATATACAGCAGCCCCAGTGGTATTGCAGCCCCAGTGGTGTATACAGCAGCCCCTATATACAGCAGCCCCAGTGGTATTGCAGCCCCAGTGGTGTATACAGCAGCCCCTATATACAGCAGCCCCAGTGGTATTGCAGCCCCAGTGGTATATACAGCAGCCCCTATATACAGCAGCCCCAGTGGTATTGCAGCCCCAGTGGTGTATACAGCAGCCCCTATATACAGCAGCCCCAGTGGTATTGCAGCCCCAGTGGTATATACAGCAGCCCCTATATACAGCAGCCCCAGTGGTATTGCAGCCCCAGTGGTGTATACAGCAGCCCCTATATACAGCAGCCCCAGTGGTATTGCAGCCCCAGTGGTGTATACAGCAGCCCCTATATACAGCAGCCCCAGTGGTATTGCAGCCCCAGTGGTGTATACAGCCCCTATATACAGCAGCCCCAGTGGTATTGCAGCCCCAGTGGTGTATACAGCCCCTATATACAGCAGCCCCAGTGGTATTGCAGCCCCAGTGGTGTATACAGCCCCTATATACAGCAGCCCCAGTGGTATTGCAGCCCCAGTATACAGCCCCTATATACAGCAGCCCCAGTGGTATTGCAGCCCCAGTATACAGCAGCCCCAGTGGTATTGCAGCCCCACACAAATGCTGGCACACGTCCCCCCTGTTGTAAGGCCCCCCCCCTGCTGATTACTTACCATCCCTGGTCTTCAGCAGCACCCCGGCGCCGGTCCTCTGTGCTCCGGTCCTCCGCGATCCCGTCCTCTGTGCTCCGCTCCACGGCTGCATCCGGGTTCCCCGCGCGTCGCAGAAGCAATGACGTCATCGCGTCGGCGACGCGCGGGGAACCCGGATGCAGCCGTGGAGCGGAGCACAGAGGACGGGATCGCGGAGGACCGGAGCACAGAGGACCGGCGCCGGGGTGCTGCTGAAGACCAGGGATGGTAAGTATTCAGCAGGGGGAACCTTACAACAGGGGGGACGTGTGCCAGCAGATTGGGGGGCATTATACACATATATGCACTGCTCCCCCTGCCGCTGATTGACAGGGGGATGCAGTGCATATGTAATGAGCGGCCCCACGTGACGGGGCCGCTCATACAGCAGCCTCCCCCCGCCTCCTCCTGCCTCCCCAGCACCCGGACAGAGCCCCCACCCCACTCACCCCGTATAGTGACTCGTGTATAAGCCGAGGGGGGGACTTTTCAGCCCAATTTTTGGGCTGAAAAACTCGGCTTATACACGAGTATATACGGTACTTGCTTTAATTCCCTAAATGCTTTCTTTTTGTCACATATTGCACCTCTTACCGCCTTATTTAGCCATAGTGGTTTCCTCCTATTTCTAGCATGCTTATTACCATAGGGTATATATTGTGCACAGGTCCTATTCAGGATGATAATAAACATCTCCCATTTGCTTTGTGTACTTTTATGTCTCAGGACATCGTCCCAGTTTATTGCACTAAGATCATCTCTCAACTGTTGGAAATTTGCCTTCCTGAAGTTTAGTGACCTTGTAGCCCCTCTACTACACATCTTATTAAAGGATACTTGAAAGCTTATTAAGTTATGATCACTATTACCCAAGTGACCTCCAACCCGTATATTTGATATGCGGTCCGGCCTGTTGGTTAATATTAGGTCCACCAGTGCCCCCTTTCTTGTTGGGTCCTGAACCAGTTGTGAAAGGTAATTGTCTCTCATAGTTTTCAAAAACTTATTACCTTTGCTGGAACTGCAGGTTTCTGATCCCCAATGTATTTCAGGGTAGTTGAAGTCCCCCATAATAATGACTTCTCCCTGAGTCGCTGCTTCATCTATTTGCTTTATGAGGATATTCTCCTCCACTTCCATTATTGTTGGGGACTTATAACAAACCACTATCAGTAATTTATTATTTTTCCCCCTCCCCTTATCTCCACCCACAGAGACTCTACATTTCCATTAGATTCACCTATATTATCACGCAGGATGGGTTTTAAGGATGATTTTACGTATAAACATACACCTCCTCCTCGCTTATTTGTACGGTCATTTCTGAACAGACAATAGCCCTGTAAATTAACAGCCCAGTCATGGTTCTCGTCCAGCCATGTCTCCGATATCCCCACCATGTCATACTTATTTTCCAACAAAATCAATTCTAATTCCTCCATTTTGTTGGTGAGGCTTCTGGCATTAGTGTACATGCACTTTATGCATCTCTCTTTACCTCTATTCCTTTCTACTATATTGACTGTTCTAACCCCACCCCCCATGCCACCCCCAATTTTATTACTTGTGCCCAGGTTACTATTTACACTATCTTCCCCTCCTGTACAATGAATACCCTCCCCCCCCCAATCCCTAGTTTAAACACTCCTCCAACCTTCTAGCCATTTTCTCCCCCAGCACAGCTGCACTCTCCCCAATGAGGTGCAGCCCGTCCCTAGCATAAAACCTGTAGCCAACAGAGAAGTCGGCCCAGTTCTCCAGGAACCCAAACCCCTCCTTCCTACACCAATTCCTGAGCCACTTATTTATCTCCCTAATTTCCCTTTGCCTCTCTGGTGTGGCTCGTGGTACAGGCAGTATTTCAGAGAATACTACCTTGGAGGTCCTTGCCTTAAGCT
Source organism: Allobates femoralis (assembly GCA_033576535.1). Lineage (NCBI taxonomy): Eukaryota > Metazoa > Chordata > Amphibia > Anura > Aromobatidae > Allobates > Allobates femoralis. Next base: position 181,760,587 of record JARQOC010000011.1, read on the forward strand.
TGCAGCCTAATTCCCTGAAATCATTTTTAATGACCTTCCACCTACCTGTAACTTTGTCATTTGTGCCAATGTGCACTATGACCGCTGGGTCCTCACCAGCCCCTCCCAGTAATCTGTCAACCCGATCAGCGATGTGCCGGACTCGAGCGCCAGGTAGGCAGCACACTGTTCGACAATCCCTGTCTTTGTGAAAGATTGCCCTATCTGTTCCCCCAATAATTGAGTCCCCCACTACCAGCACCTGTCTGTCCTGTCCTGCTCTCCTGTTTTCCCCCTTACTGGAGCAGACACTCCTCTGGCTTTCAGAGGTCATGCCCTGCTTCAGCAGTGCTGTACCTGAACTCACACCCCCCTCATCTGCCAACATAGCAAATTTATCGGGGTGTGCCAGATCAGGGCTATCCTCCCTGGCACCCTTCCCTCTCCCCCGCCTTCTAACTGTCACCCAACTAGATACCTCACGGTCCTGCATCTTCATACTACCATCCTCCCCCACATCTATCCCACTGAGCAGCTGTTCAGTGAGCAGCAGACTCCTTTCCATATTGTCTATGGATCTCAGCGTTGTCAGTTGTTCATTTAGATCCAGTATATGGGCTTCCATATGCACAACGTACTCACATCTCACACAGCAGTATGCACCCTAGACCGGCTGTTCAAGGAATGCATACATGTGGCAAGATGTACACTGGATGGCATTGCCAATCATGGAGCTCATTTCCTAATGGGGATTGCACCAGACAGAAATGATAAGTATTAATTAAATACAACCTGCAATTCAGTAAGTCCTCCCTTCCAAACTCCCTGAATCCAAAGTCACTGAATCCAAAGTCACACACTTACTTCCGTCCGCACTTGCGCTCCGTCACTCAGCTCGTTTCACACTCGCTAGAAAATCAGATTTAAATCTTTTTTTTTATCCTTAGCAGAAAATCAGCCTACAGCTCAGTGTACTTCCAAAGTGTGAGATTAGTGATAGGATGCTGCAGGGACATGTTTTGGTAGCTTAGGAGGCATTTTGGAGGTGACAGGATCCCTTTATAAGGGACCTAACAGCCCACTGTGTGTGGGTCCACACAATATGTTACAAAGAACAGCTAGCGCACAAAATATCGGGGTAATAACTGCTGGTAATCAATAGTACAAAAGGTCACATCGGCAGATATGTTAGAAGGCAACCAAAGCAGCAATACAATGAAGTGACACAAGCCAAGTAATTCACTAGTTAAAGATAGTCATGCTGTGGTTGTGTGTGACACCCCTAATAAATCAAAAAGCCATTGTACCCTGTCAGGTCTATTTAAGAATACCTCAATTCTCATACAGTTCAGAACATACAAGGGCTTTTTGATTTATTAGGGGTATCATACACAACCACAGCGTGACTATCTTGAACTAGTGAATTATTTGACTTGTGTCACTTCATTGTATTGCTGCTTTGGTTGCCTTCTAACATATCTGCAGATGTGACCTTTTGTACTATTGATTGTTACCCCGATATTTTGTGCACTAGCTGTTCTTCGTAACATCTTGTGGGGACACCACATATAGTGGGCTGTTACGTCCCTTTAAATTGTTTTAAATCTTTTGTTGTTCTCCGTCGCTTAATCCCAATAAAACTTACGTATAGATTTTTTTCTAATACTGTGATCGCCTCTTTTCAGCATGACCGCTTTTTCTCCTTAATTTGCACGTACTTTTCAGACATGTGAGGCAGATCCTATCTGAGTAATATAAGCGGTGCCCTCGGCTCCTTTGTTATTAGCCTTTGAGATATCTGTAGACAGCTATTAAGTCTCCTCTCAGTCTTTACGAAAAGCTAAACATTCCCAAATCCTGTAACCGTTTCTCATAAGACATGGTTTGCAGACCGGTAACCATTCTGGTCTCTTTTCCCTGAACTTGCTCCAGTTTGCTGATGTCTTTTTTTTCTTTCTAAATGTGGTGCCCAGAACTGGACACAGTATCCAGATGAGGTCTAACCAAAGGAGTAGAGACCAATAATGACTTCATGTGATGTAATATAATGTAATGTAATGACCATTCATGTAATGACTATAGGCTTCTGTTAATACATCCCAGGGGTATTTTTTAACGCTACATAAATTGAACTGTGTAGTTTTTTTAAATCGCCATGTCAATCTCTTGGCAAATGCCGAGATTTATGTACAGATATTTCCCAAAGATTTGTATTAGATGCGGAAAAGTCGCATATATAAACTAGATATACAATTTTAGGCCCCTTTCACATCAGCGGTTTTCGCTGATCGCGGCAGTTGCGGTGAAAAAAGCGCAACTGCCGCGATTACCGCATAACGGCCGCACTTGCGGTAGGCCCCATACAATGTCTATGCGGGCTTGCGGCAAGTGCGGTTTCGGCACGTGTGGCCGCAAAAAAAAAAACGCGGTATGCCGCGGTTTTTTCGCGGCCGCACCTGCCGCAAGTGTCTATACCGCACTTGCCGCACCTGCCGCAAGCCCGCATAGACATTGTATGGGGCTTGCCGCAAATAAACCGCAAGTGCGGCCATTATGCGGTAATCCGCGAAAACCGCTGATGTGAAAGCAGCCTTAGTGAGTAATCTACACATGAAAACCAGAAAGTTTTGTTTACGACAAATACCAGGAAGTATCAAATAAAGCAGCTTTATTTAAAACACGACAAACCAAAAAGAAAAAAAAAAAGTCACAAATGCAACGTAAAAAAAATAAAATGCACTCAGATAAAATGACAAAAGATACTTGATGGGTGAAAAAAAACCTCAGCAAATTGACTCACTGTGAGAACAGCCATGGAATAGGTGTAAACAATATTTATTGGAGGGGGCGTGTCCTGCATCTGATGGAGCAGGACCCTAAAGGGGATGTCACACGCGTCAATATCGCTGTCAATGTCGCTCGTACGTCACGGATTTTCAGTCGCTCGAGCGACATAAAAGTGACGCAGGAGCGACATTGAAGCGTGTGACCAAGCGATGCAACCAGCGACATGTTGCTGATCGCCGATCGCAGGTTTCACTGCCAGATGTAAAACCTGTCGCTCATCGCTCAGTAGACCTTGTGCATCGCTGCGTGTGACACTAAACTCAGCGACGTATTTCTATTTTGACATCGTACAAGTGACTAAATAAAATCGCTCGCAAGATGGCGACATCATAGCATCGCTGGGTCATATTGACGCGTGTGACATCTTACTGCGATCATTTCACATCGCTCAGGCGATTAATAATATGTGACGCATGAGCGATATTGCGGGCGACATTGACACGTGTGACAGGCCCTTTAGTGAGGAGCTCTGCACACTAAGCCCTGATAAGGGCACATAACAGCCACTACGACCTCCAAAACCAGCTGGGGTGAGATCGGATTACCTCAGGAACAGACTGAGATGTCTAACGGCGGCTCCAGATGCAGAGATACCGAGCACTCGGTGAGAGATTTCTTTGGGGTAGAAAGGACACTGAGATTTGCTGCTTCCAGCATGGCACAGGGGGCGGGAAAATCAACACCTCACTGCTCTCCTAGCTCTCAGCATGGAGGGGGGGGGCCCAGGAGCCAGAGAGGATGATGAAGCTCCAGTGACAAAGGGATGTCTGAGAGGCTTCCTGGAATCCCTCCGCAGGTCCCTGCAGGAGGAAATGAAGGGCATGATTGCTGATCTAAGAGCAGATCTATCATCCATAAGTGAAAGAACAGGACACATTGAACATAAAATGGTGGACTTTGCTGCAGCCCATAACATCCTTGCAGATGACTTTGCAGAGGTGGACTCAGAGGTCAGGCAGTTACAGGCGGCTGTCTGTGATTTACAGGACAAATATCGTATTAAGAATGTGAAATTGAGAGGAGTTGCAGAGGGGGGTGAGGAGGAAGACCTCATGGCCACGGTAACAACCTTTATGAAGGTGGCTCTCCCTGATATGCCTGCCACAGAAAGGAAAATTGATAAACTTTTTCGGCTACCTAAACCTGCAAGACTGAACAGAGATGTTCCGAGAGACATTTTAGTCTGTTTCTCCTCTATAAAACCGCGGGAAAAGCTGCTGGCCGTCATGAGAAATCATCCGGAGCTCCCTTCCCCCTTCAGGGCAGTCTCTGTGTTCCCAGATTTGTCCCCCGGAACCCTGGCCAGAAGACGAGACTTTGCCCCCTACTGTGCCATTTTGAGAGACAAGGGGATCTCATACATTTGGGGTTCCCGTGTCGGTGATATTTCGTTACAGAGGTTCGAGACAATACTTTAATTCCCCTTCTAAAATGAGAAAAGCCTTCCAAGACTCGAACTTCCCCAAGACTGCCACAGCGACCCCAACGAAAAGGGCCCCGTTGGAGATGCGAGGCCCGGAGACAACAGATGGAGAGGTCTGAAGGGCTGTGAACTTATTATGAACATACAGGGCTGGTTTTGACTGATCTCTTGAATAGCAGGAGGCTCTGAGACCTCCTTGGAGGTCGTATTAGACCTTAGCTCCTGCAGGGGGACAGTTCCGCCTTAAATCCATTGAGGTGGGGTGGTCTAGTCCCCCTTTTCTCCCCAGCTTCTTGGCAATTTGCCTTGAATTAAGTTTACATTTGTGTTCAGTGTTTTTGTTTTCTTCTTCTATCCCCATATCTATTTTTGTTTTGTTTTTTTCCTTGCCCCCCTATCCACCTATCTTCCTCTCTTTCCCTGTCCCTCTCCCGCTCCCCTGGGGGTCCTCTTCCACATTGATTCCATCATACTGGCACTGTGAATTGTGGAAACAAAACTATGACTATGAGATGTGTTTCGCTTAATGTGAAGGGGTTGAATCCCCCTCTCAAATGTTCCTACCTCTGGAAAGAGGCCCTCCGCTCTAAAGCGGATATCCTATGTGTCCAGGAGTCCCACCTCCTAGCAGCGGATAATGTCAGACTGAGTCACCGACTTTTTCCCCATTTGTTTTTTGCGAACCACCCTCACAAGAAGCAAGCAGGGGTGGGAATCTTCATTAGAAACTCTGTTCAATTCCAAATGGTTCAGGTTATCCCTGAACCTATGGGTCGTGCTATTATTGTGATATGTGAGATCGCAGGGTCAGTTTACACATTACTTAAATGTCTACACACCAAATAATGGGCAAATTAAATTCCTTAGGTCCTGGTTTGAACGTCTGAAGCAGGTGGCGGTTGGCAAGGTGATTGTCTGTGGAGACTTCAAGCTGGTCCCCAGCAGACTCATGGATAGTACTGCCCCGTCCGTGGGAAGGGGCAAGGAGCTGGGCCCCCTGATTAGGGAATTTCGCCTCCACGACATCTGGCGCTACCTCCATGCATCAGAGAAAGACTTTTCGTTCTTTTCCCACAGGCACAGGTCCTACTCGAGAATTGATCTCTTTTTGGTCGATGATAACACTCTTGGGGCCTGTGCGGAAATGGGTCTTATCACTTGGTCGGATCATGCGCCGGTGTCGTTGGAGGTGGCCCTGATGGGAGGGAATCCCCCTCCGCGTACATGGCGACTTAATGCCAACTTGTTGTCAGACCAGGCGGTGGTGGGGGCGATTGGCAAGGGACTGTCAGACTTTTTTGCCCTCAATGACACGGGAGATGTAGCGGACGATGTCCTATGGGAATCACACAAGGCCGTCATAAGTGGCACGCTGATACAGAAGGCCTCTCAACTGAAAAGGTCCCGGGAAAAAACTCGAGAGGACTTGCTGACTCAATTACAGGTCCTGGAAGACCTAAATAAATCAAACCCGAGGTCAAACAACTCTGCTCAGATCTTCTTGCTCAAAATCAGCTTAGAGCCCTGATGCTCCATGAATATGAGAAGCATTTGAGAAAAGTTAAGACGTCACATTATGCAGCTGGAGACAGAGCTGGGGCGCTCCTGGCCAGGAGACTAAAAAAAAAGATCTGCTATGACAATGATTGACTCTATGAATACTGCAGATGGCAGGGTAGTGAGGAGCCCAGAGGAGATAGCGGAGACGTTTGCGGTGTTTTACGAATCCCTGTACAACCTGAGAGACTGTAGAGAGATGCCCCAGCCTGACTTGGACGAGGTTAATGCCTTTCTTGAGACCCTGTCACTCCCGTCACTAACTAAAGACCAACTGTCAGAACTAAATAGGCCCATGTCGACACAAGAAATCGCCAAAATTATTTCCTCCACTAAACCCTCCTCGGCCCCGGGCCCAGATGGCTTTTCCAATACATACTATAGAACCTTTGCAGCCGAGCTGTCCCCGTATCTTTTACGAGTATTCAACTTGTGGCAGGCGAAGGGAGCCATCTCACCCGCTGCCTTGGAGGCGACCATCACCACCATACCTAAACCGGGCAAACCACATGATTCGCCAGCTAGTTACAGGCCTATTTCTCTGCTAAATTGCAACCTGAAGATATTCTCAAAATTACTGGCGTCCAGACTTGCTCGAGTTCTACCTTTCTTAATTCACCCGGATCAGGTGGGTTTCGTGTCGGGGAGGCAGGCTAAGGACGGCACCAGGAGAATGGTGGACCTGGTAAAAGTGGCAGAGCTTAGGGGGGTCCCCAGTGCATTCCTGTCTCTTGATGCTGAAAAGGCCTTTGATAGGGTGCACTGGGGATACCTTCGGGGGCTGTCTTAGGGAAGTTTGACTTTGAAGGGCCGATTGTGTCGGCTATCCTTAGCCTTTACTCCCGCCCGAATGCCAGAGTCCTCGCCTCCGGGTTCCTGTCCAGAAGCTTCCAAATTACCAATGGTACGAGGCAGGGTTGCCAGCTTTCACCGATAATATTCGCCTTGGTGGTAGAACCTCTTGGGCCCTGATCCGGGCTGACCCGCTGATATCGGGAATCGCGGTTGGAGAACTGGACCATAAAATAGGCCTGTACGCAGACGATATAATTGCTTGCACGAACCTTGAAATTTCTCTCCCTGCGACTATGTCGGCTCTCACTAAATTTGTACGAGTGTCCCTATATAAGCTAAATGCTTCAAAATCTATGGTACTACCAATATGTGTCCCGTTGTCTCTGTCTTCCAGCTTATC
>JARQOC010000011.1:181772782-181797669 GCA_033576535.1 Allobates femoralis
ATTTTTCAATGACATCCCTGAAAAACAAAATATCAGCGAAATATTGTTTTAAAGAAAAGCCAAGGACAGCAGCAATGTAACACTAATGTAGTAATTTCAGAATCTAATTACCATATTAATTTATTACTATAAAGGCCACGTCACACGCTTCAATATTGTTAACGATGTTGTTAGCGATCTCATGCACACGCAATTGCTAACATCATTCAGATCGCTGGTGAGCTGTCACACAGGCAGACTCACCAGCGATCAGCGAGAACGCTGGCAACGAAGGTACACATCGGATTACTAAGCGCCGCGTGGCGCTTAGTTACCCGATGTGTACCATGGTTACCATCTCCCAGCATAGGCTGTGCCGCTGGGAGATCGTTCATCGCAGTGTCACACAGCATGGTCCTGCAGATTGAAGGATCATTCATCGCCAGATTTGAGAACATGTTCACAAATCTGGGATGAACGATCCATTAAAGGATCGTTCAATTTGGCTGGTGACATTGTGGTGGTACACGCTGCGATGTCGTTCACGACATTGTTCGTGCGTCATCAAACACGCGACTTTTGAACTATATGGTATATTGAAGCGTGTGACGTGGCCTTAAGATGCATTCTCTCCACCAAATTTTGGGTAAGGTGGGAGTGTGTTTTTAAGTCCCGATGTATGGTAAATAGCAGTGACAGGGGGAAAGCGGGGAAGGGTGCAGGTACTGGAGGCAGGAGTGGGTCACCAGAATCAGTTGCAGTCGGTGGTTACATGGGTCCGCTGTTTAGGTTAAAGTAATAGTCACTGCGTGTGTCCACCCCCCCCCCCCCCATTACCTCTCAGCACTGAGGCTGGCGCTGAGAGCTAAGCAGGAGGATGGGTGGGGTAGGGGAGAGAGTAACACATATTACATTAATTAGCCAGTGTGCATGATCAGTGGCCACAGCTGCTGCCACATGCGATCATGTGCGTGGAAGCAGTGAATTTCCCAGCGATGTATGATTATACTCACCTCCCATTGCTCCCATCACTGCAATGTCCTCCTGTCTTGTGCCGGCATTTAACAGTGTGTGGAGTGGCATAAAGCATATATATCATCACTGCACACACTGCTCACATGATCAGATGCCAGGAAAAGACAACAAGAGGACGTTGCGCTGCCACCGGGGGAGCGATGGGAGGCGAGTAGAATTATTTGTTTTCAAGTGTGCGCCACGATGGGGGGGGGAGGAGGTGGAAGCGGCATATACTAGCATATGAGGCACATGCCAGGATTGGGGATCATATTCTTGGATGGGGGACATATCAGTATGGAGGACAAATATACCTGGAAGGGGCCCAGGAAGTGGACATCACCCCCGTAAGTGTTATCAGCAGCTCCTCCCCGCCTCATAACAGTGTGTCATGACCACATTTTTTTGCATACATTTTTTTTATAGTGATTTTATTGATATACGCGGTTCCATCTCCATCAGGGCAAAATCATGTGATTTTTTCCTGATAAAATACATGGAATCTCAGAAACACGTAGACCAATCAAATCACAAACAAGGGATTCCTCCTCGTTTCTTCATGGAAGCACCATGTTAACTCCTTCTCTTCCCACCTAAGGAACTCTAAAAAGAAGTGCGGAAGTGGTTTCAAACAAGAATAAAGACAAATTCCCTAATAAAGTGATTTGCAAAGTTTTACACCTTTCCATGCTATACAAAATTAATTTAAAGGGATCCTGTCTCCTCCAAAACGCCTCCTAAGCTACCAAAACATGTCCCTGCAGCATCCTATCACTAATCTCACACTCCTTTTGTCTCCTAAAAGCATCCTGTGAAAGTGGATAAAAACATTTTAATACTCACTCATTAGTGATTATAATTAGCAAGGGCTATATTCTTTAGCCCCTAGGGCGTGTTGTTTTGCAGCCTGAATGATCCAGCCTCTCTGTGCAGCTTCTGCTGTGATGTGGAGCTAAAGGCAGGACTAATGATTTGTATTCTGTGAGTGATACAGTGGGGGGAGGGTAAAGCCTGCACAAGCAGAGCACACAGAGAGAGGGTGGATCCTGGAGCCTGCAAAACAACACGTCCTGGGGACTAAAGAATATAGCCCCTACTAATTATAATCACTAATGAGTAAGTATTAAAACGTTTTTATGCACTTTCACAGGATGCTTTTAGGAGACAAAAGGAGTGTGAGATTAATGATAATATGTTGCAGTGACATGTTTTGGTAGCTTAGGAGGCGTTCTGAAGGTGACAGGATCCCTTTAAGAAAAAAATGGAAGTTTTGTGACTCTTTAAAGTGATCCTAAACCCAGAAACTGACCCCCCCCCTTATCTTTAGACCTGTCCCTGCACCCCCTCTTATCATTTCTAGCCATCCCTTTTGCATAAAAAAAAAAATCGCTTTTGTAAAGTAAGAGAAAAGGATATAATTGTTTGACCTGTGTGAGTTCTCCGTTTCTGTTGGAAGCCGCAAATGCCCCGCCTGTCTGCTGCTGCCTGTAATTATTCACGCCCTTCTCTGCTTGCTGCCTTTGTGAGTTTGTGGCCGCGTCATGAAAGGGGCGGGGCTAAATCGTGTCATGCCGGAGCCCCGCCCCCTTTCAGGTAGGGGGTGTGAATGTAGGCTGATCCTGAAGAAAAATTACAATTAGTCATAAGCCTTACTTACCTAAGTAATATGTTCACTTTTGGAAAGCCTTCCCACTTGTCACGACATTCAGGACACTCGGTCTTCTTTGAAGACACCCACCAGAGTGCAAGACAATGTCGGCAGAAGCTGTGCCCACAGTTCAGAGTGGTGGGATTCACTAAGATATCATAACAACAATTGCAGGAAAATTCACTAACTGAAATGTTCCGATCTAATTTTGGCCCTGAGCAGGCCTCGCTGTTGGCACTTTCTAGCTTCACATCCTCCTCCATGGCTGCTGTGTACAAACTGTCAGCCAATCAAACCGGAGCCAGGTCTTCAAAAAGATCATTGAAATCCGACTGTCTTTAACCCTATAAGAAGAAATAATCTCATGAATGTGAATGTATATTCAATACATGTACATGTGGGTGAAAGCACAGTATCAGCACCATTAAAAGTTAACCCAATTATCTACCAATGTCCTTTTTTTTGGGACGCCTAATCTTTTGCTTCTAGCAACTAAGATTTTATAATTAGGTCCAATTTTTTGTGTTGTGTTTGTAAAATAAATGTTTTCAAAACAGGAAATCATGTCATTGTCATTTTTAATTGAATATTCTTCCACCCACAGAGCTTTCATACACCAATTTTTTGAAAAGGAAAATTGCTAATTTGGCAAGTAATGGGTTAAATCAAAGGGATTTTCCATGGTATTGTAAACGCAATCAAATACACTGTGTGTAGAATTAATAGGCAAGTTGTATTTTAGAGGATTATTTGTATTATTGATCAACAACTATGTTCTCAATCAACCCAAAAGACTCAAATATCAAAGCTTACCGTATATACTCGTGTATAAGCCGACCCCCCCTACGTTTGCCCCCAAAATCTGGGAAAACCTATTGACTCATGTATAAGCCGAGGGTGGACCCCAGCACAGGTATACAGCCCCCAGCAGTGTGGTATACAGCAGCCTCCCCAGTGGTATATACAGGCCCCAACAGTGTTACAGCAGCCGCCCCAGAGGTAGTATACAGCAGCCGCCCCAGAGGTAGTATACAGCAGCCGCCCCAGTGGTAGTATACAGCAGCCGCCCCAGTGGTAGTATACAGCAGCCGCCCCAGTGGTAGTATACAGCAGCCGCCCCAGTGGTAGTATACAGCAGCCGCCCCAGTGGTAGTATACAGCAGCCGCCCCAGTGGTAGTATACAGCAGCAGCCCCAGAGGTATATACAGCCCCAGTGGTAGTATACAGCAGCCGCCCCAGTGGTAGTATACAGCAGCCCCAGTGGTAGTATACAGCAGCCCCAGTGGTAGTATACAGCAGCCCCAGTGGTAGTATACAGCAGCCCCAGTGGTAGTATACAGCAGCCCCAGTGGTAGTATACAGCAGCCCAGTGGTAGTATACAGCAGCCCCAGTGGTAGTATACAGCAGCCCCAGTGGTAGTATACAGCAGCCCCAGTGGTAGTATACAGCAGCCCCAGTGGTAGTATACAGCAGCCCGCCCGCCACCCCCATCAGTATACAGGCCCCCCCATCAGTATCCAGGGCCCCCCCCCCCTTGCTCCGCAAAACCTGCAAAGTAAAATCATTATACTTATCACTGTCCTGTCGCCGCCGTCCCCGCCGCTGCTCCTCCGTCTTCATCCAGCGTCTTCCGGCTTCCTGTGGTCGGCGCAGGCAATGACGTCATTGCCTGTGCCGACAGGAAGCCGGAAGAAGACGGATGAAGCCGGGGAGCGCGATGGCAGCGGCGGGGACGGCGGCGACAGGACAGTGATAAGTATAATGATTTTACTTTGCAGGTTTTGCGGAGCAAGGGGGGGGGCCCTGGATACTGATGGGGGGGGGGAGGGCCTGTATACTCATGGGGGTGGCGGGCGGACGGCTGTATACTACCACTGGGGCTGTATATGACTCGCGTATAAGCCGAGGGGGGGACTTTTCAGCCCAATTTTTGGGCTGAAAAAACTCGACTTATACGCGAGTATATACGGTAATATTTTGGAAGTTGGAGTGTGGGTTTTTTAGATTTGGCTATTTTAGGAGGATATCTGTGCAGGTAACTATTACTGTGCTGAATTATTAGGAAACTTAAAAGAAACCAAAAATATTCCCATCGCACTTGTTTATTTTAACCAGGTAAACCAATATAACTGCACAAAATTTAGAAATAAACATTTCTGACATGCAAAAACAAACAAAAAAAAAAATTAGAGACCAATATAGCCACCTTCCTTTATGATGACACTCAGCAGCCTCCATCCATAGATTCTGCCAGTTGCTTGATCTGTTTATGATCAACATAGCGTGCAGCAGCCACTGTTCTGAGAGGTGTACTATTTTCCCTCCCTGTAGATCTCGCATTTTAGGAGGGACCACAGGTTCTCTATGGGGTTCAGATCAGGTGAACAAGGAGACATGTCATTATTTTTTCTTCTTTTAGACCTTTACTGGCCAACCACACTGTGGAGTAGTTGGATGCATGTGATGGAGCATTGTCCTGCATGAAAATCATATTTTTCTTGAACGATAACCACTCCTTCCTGAACCACTGCTTGAAGAAGTTGTCTTCCAGAAACTGGCAGTAGGTCTGGGAGTTGAGCTTCACTCCATCCTCAACTCGAAAAGGTCCCACAAGTTCATCTTTGATGATACCAGCCTGTACCAGTACCCCACCCTCCACCTTGCTGGCGTCTGAGTTGGAGTGGAGCTCTCTGCCCTTTACTGATCCAGCCTCTAGCCCATCCATTTGGTCCATCAAGAGTAAGGGCCACGTCACACACACAGATAATTGTGCAGATATTGTACGCAGGTCTCTGGTTGCAGTGAAATCATGGACACATTGTTCCATTTGTACATGGCCACAAAATGGAACAATGTGTCCATGATTTCACTGCAACCAGAGATCTAACAACAATCTCTGCACAGTTATCTAGGTGTGTGACGTGGCCCTTACTCTCATTTCATCAGTCCATAAAACCTTTGAAAAATCAGTCTTAAGATATTTCGTGGCCCAGTCTTGACATTTTATCTTATGTTTCTTGTTCAAAGGTGGTTGTTTTTCAGCCTTCCTTACCTTGGCCATGTCCCTGAGTATAGCACATCTCGTGCTTTTTGATACTCCAGTAACTTTGCAACTCTGAAATATGGCTAAACTGGTGGCAAATGGCATCTTCACGCTTCATTTTCCTCAATACCTGTGCAGTTACTCTGTGCCTTTTTTGCCCAACACTCTTCTCACGACCCTGTTGGCTATTTGCCATGAAACGCTTGATTGTTCGGTGATCACGCTTCAAAAGTTTGGCAATTTCAAGACTGCTGCATCCCTCTGCAAGACATCTCACAATTTTGGACTTTTCAGAGCCTGTCAAATCTCTCTTCTGACCCATTTTGCCTAAGGAAAGGCATTTGCCTAATAATTCTGCACACAGTGTAGATTATATTTAATACACTTAAGCTGGGCTTCGTAAGAGATCATTTCTTCTATTTACTGCAATATTGTTTAAATCTCATCTTTTTCAAGAATCAAGTATAAAAAAAAAAACAAATCTGTATCGAGCGCGTAAAAGTCCAATCTATGAAAATATAATATTAGCACCTTAAAAGGAATCTTACAGCTGATATATACTGGCCAAACTACGAGCAGCATGTACCAGACACTATTAAATAAGTCATGTGCAAGTGAAGATGAGGGCAGAGCGAGTGAGCTCGCATCACAGACAGGGACATGACGTTTGAAGTACATGTATGTGAAAAGTCGTGAAGGGGTTAGTATACATACGCCAGGTACCAAGAGATAAGACAGACGAATCGGACACCGGGGTCCCTGAAGCTTCTGCCCACCTGCCGAAAGTGACTGGCATTTCTCTGTCAGGCAGACACCTGTCAGTCCAGGGCAGCGGGCGGAGAGAAGCTGCTGGGACCCCAGTGTCCAACTATTCTGCCTTGTGGCTTTGTACCTGGCGGATATTAACCCCTTCAGGACTTTTCACATACATGTACGTCAAAAGTCATGTCCTTGTCTTTGAAGCGCATTTGTATGCAGATGCCAAACCATAATGCTAACTAGTCAGACAGCGAGGTCCCCGCGGCTTCTACCCCCTGGACTGACGTGTCTGCCTATATGTGTACATAGAGACCTGTCAGTCACTGTGGGTGGGCGGGGAGATGGTGTACATAGAGACCTGTCAGTCACTGTGTGTGGGCGGGGAGATGGTGTACATAGAGACCTGTCAGTCACTGTGGGTGGGCGGGGAGATGTGGCAGGGACCCCGCTGTGGCTCTAGCCTGTCGTGTGGGTCAGTACCCAGCGGATATGAGGTCCGTCTTTCTCTGGACAAGGCAGTGTGTATGCCTGCAGTATGGACTGGCGGTGCTGGTTAGACGTGTGCCCAGTGTACGGCGGGCCGGCCATATGGCAGACATTACCGGTGTTGTTCGGTGTCCAGGACACAGCGCCTTGTGCTGGGGGATAATTGGAGTCAGGGGTTGGAATACACATTTCATAGCACTGTGGTAATGGTCACCTGGCCGGGATGGGGCATCCAGCAGCAGGTGGGGGGGAGTGAGGGAGCAGAGACAGGCACCACTGTCCACAGGTGACATATGGGGTGAGCACAGCCAGAAGCCCCGCTCTGTGCCCACACACATACCCGTATGTGACAGGCAGCAGCTGGATGATGGTAGCTATGAGCTCAAGGCGCCAACACACAGAGGCCGCCCTGTCTGCTGCTCACATACGCTGACCCCGCCGTGCACTTCCTCCCTTGTCGCCCCCGTACACACCATTACCTGCTTTCGCTCCTCTTGCAGCTCCCTCGGGTGCCGCCATCTTCCCCAACGTCAGCGGATCACTCACTCTCCTTCCGCCTGACATCCTCGGCTATTGGTGGAGTAGTGCGCATGCGCGGCTGGTGCGTGCGGTCACGTGAGAGAGTTTGTCTCAGGGTTTACTCCAGTCAGTGTGTATTGTATGCAGTATTCACATGAATATTCGAACTTCACACTCAATATCCATCCCATAATAGCTCCTCACACTCACTATCCATCCCACAATACCCTTCACACTCACTATCCATCCCATGATAGCCCCTCACACTGAGTATCCATCCCACAATACCCCTCACACTCACTATCCATCCCACAATAGCCCCTCACTCACTATCCATCCCACAATAGCCCCTCACACTCACTATCCATCCCATGATAGCCCCTCACACTGAGTATCCATCCCACAATACCCCTCACACTCACTATCCATCGCACAATACCCCTCACACTCACTATCCATCCCACAATAGCCCCTCACTCACTATCCATCCCACAATAGCCCCTCACTCACTATCCATCCCACAATAGTCCCTCCACACGCACTATTCATCCCACAATAGCACCTCAACCTCACTATCCATCCCACAATACCCCTCACACTCACTATCCATCCTATAATTGCCCCTCACACTCACCATCCATGCCATGATTGCCCCACACTCAGTATCCATCCCACAATAGCCCCTCACACTGAGCATTCCATAAAAGGGGTTATCTGGGTTTATTTATTTATTTATTTACTACTATGGGCCTAACAACTAACAGTCAGGTCCTCTCTACCTGCCTAGTTCTAATCTCAGGTCCTCTCTACCTGCCTAGCACTTATCTCAGGTAGTATCTATCTGCCTAGTTCTAATCTCAGGTACTATCTACCTGCCTAGCGCTGATCTCAGGTACTAATTACCTGTCTAATACTGATCTCAGGTAGTATTTACCTGCCTAGTTCTAATCTCAGGTACTCTTTACCTGCCTAGCACTTATCTCAGGTAGTATCTACCTGCCCAGTGCTGATCTCAGGTACTCTTGACCTGCCCAGCACTAATCTCAGGTACTCTTTACCTGCCTAGCACTTATCTCAGGTAGTATCTACCTGCCTAGCACTGATCTCAGGTAGTATCTACCTGCCCAGCGCTGATCTCAGGTACTATCTACATGCCCAGCGCTGATCTCAGGTACTCACTACCTGCCTAGCGCTGATCTCAGGTACTATCTACCTGCCTAGCACTTAGCTCAAGTAGTATCTACCTGCCTAGTTCTGATCTCAGGTAGTATCTACCTGCCTAGTTCTGATCTCAGGTACTCTCTATCTGCCCAGCGCTAATCTCAGGTACTCTCTACCTGCCCAGCGCTGATCTCAGGTACTCTATACCTGCCTAGTGCTGATCTCAGGTAGCATTTTTCTTCGCGGCCTCAACTGCACCTGCCGCACCTTACTGCAAGCCACATAGACAATGCATGGGGCTTTCCGCAAGAGTGCCGCAAGTGCGGCCGTTAGGCAGCAGATGTGGTAAATCTGCCGCATTTTGGCAAAAATGCCAGTGTGAAAGCAGCCTCAGGCTGCTTTCACATCAGCGGTTTTTTTAAATCGCGGCAGATGCGGTCATAAAAATGCATCTGCCGCGATTACCGCATACCTGCTGCACTTGCGGCACAGTTGCAGCAAGCCCCATGCAATGTCTATGGGGCTTGCGGTAAGTGTGCGGCAAGTGCAGTCTCGGCACTTGCGGCAGGTGCGGCCGCGAAAAAAAACGTGGTCAGCCGCGTTTTTTTTGCGGCCGCACCTGCCGCAAGCCCGCATAGACATTCTATGGGACTTGCTGCAACTGTGCCGCAAGTGCAGCGGTTATGCGGTAATCGTGGCAGATACGTTTTTTTTCACCTCATCTGCCGCGATTTAAAAAAAACGCTGATGTGAAAGTACCCTAACTGTGTGGAACTGGCTGTCAATCATCATGACGTCGGCAGTCACATCGCATCAACAGAGCAGTCCGGAAGAGCAAGGGCTGCTCTAATAATGTGAAGCAACAGAATTGCCGGCAGGAATGGTTGGTCAGAGTCGGGTAAAACATGCAGGTAGTTAGTAACTACCTGCCAATTAGTTAGGCTCTTAGTTAAACATAAACTAATACAGGACAAGCCCTTCAAATACAAATATATATACAGTGCCTACAAGTAGTCTTCAACCCCCTGCAGATTTAGGTGGTTTGATAAGATGCAAATAAGTTAGAGCCTTCAAACTGCAAACGAGAGTAGGATTTATTAACAGAAGCATAAATCTTACAAACCAAAAAGTTATGTTGCTCAGTTGAATTTTAATAAATTTTAAACATAAAAGTGTGGGTCAATTATTATTCAACCCCTAGGTTTAATATTTTGTGGAATAACCCTTGTTTGCAATTACAGCTAATAATCGTCTTTTTTTTTTTGAACCATCGTTTTTTTATTTTGCATTGTAAATAAACGGGCAGTTACAAACTTGACGAAAAAGTCACAGTGATATATAAAACAAAAAAAAAATAAACATAGCAACAACAACATTGAAATGGTGCATCATATTATGACAAATTGTTCTGTCATCAGTAACTTTTTTCTAATAATATTGCATGAAATAGTGACTAGTAACTCCCGAACCCACCCTCTTCCCTTGCTAGCATGCATCTCAACAGATCTTGTTCATGATTGATTTTACTGTAGATTTTGTTTTGTGGTTTTATGTCTGGCAGACGTATTTGAGTCTGCCCAAAGTGTCTCCCAAGTCCTCATTGGCGTACCATGCTGAAGACCTATGAGACACCATGAGAGTTCCTATTTCTTCATCAGTGAATTCCTGTTCAATAAAATTTCTCCATTTATTAAAAAATTTCTTTGTCAGTGTACTGGGGTTACGCGTAGCGTCCAAGGATTCTATTGCAAGTGTTTTTCGTAATGAATTTTTAATCTGTGACAGGTCAGGGGTCTATCACGTAACCAGAACTGTAGCAGCAATCTCTTTGTAGTTATTGCTATATAATGAAACAAAATATGTGGTTGTTTCTTTTCTGTCGAGTCGTTTTGGTAGTGGAAAAGCCAAAGCATTGGGTTCAGTCTGTCTAATCCTGCACAAATTTCTCTCGCCCACCGATCCACTGATTTCCAGAGTTTTTGAGAAGACGGACAGGACCAAAGGCCGTGTTCTAAATCTGTCATGTGTGTGTTGCATTTAGGACAGTGTACCCACTTCTCCTGCCTCTCTGGTGTCGAGGGAATATTAAATGCCAAAATTGTCCCATGAATAATCCTAAATTGGGAGTCTCTCCATCTCTCATCCTGTACAAAACGTCTGCATGTCTCCCAACCTTCTATTATTTTCTGCGTGAGGTCAGGGTCGTCTATGTGCTTTTTCCATTTTGTGAAAAGAGTTACTTTCTTTGCTGGTCGTAAAACTGTCTGTAAATTAGCGTAGAGAGAGGTTATAGAAATCTCATCTTCATTCATAGCCAGCATTTTGGACCATAGACTATCACTGACCTCTCTCGTTAAATCCTTCAATTGTGAGAGGAGGTAATGATGAATCTGGCGGTATTGCATGGCCTGATATCTAGGAAGGTTATAAGTATGAAGGACCTCATTTTCAGTCATCCATCTTTTTTCTCCTGGTATCATGAGGTCTTTTAGTGTTTTGATTCCTTTCTCTCTCCAGGCCAAAAACAATTGATTCTCACGACCTAACGGAAATGCCGGGCATTTCCAAGGGCTGAGTGATTTAGAAATCTTCCATGACAGATTAAGTTTTTTCCTTACCCCCTTCCATGTTGCTATCGTGTCCCTAAATATTATTGAGTTCTTGATGGGTTTGGGCAATTGGGTCAATGGCGTATGTAGTATAGCTGATAGTTCCCAGGGTCTAGCAAACTCCCCCTCTAGGGCCGTGTCTGAGTGTCTACCAGTGCCCCTAATCCAATCAAGGACATTGCGTAGGATACATGTCAGGTTATAACCACGAATGTCTGGAAGCTGAAGGCCTCCCTCTCGTTTTGGACGTATCAGTACATTGAAAGTCAGTCTAGGTCTTTTCCCTTTCCATAGGAAGTTCGAAAAGGCTTTGTTCAATCTATTTAAATCTGTATGCTTTAACAGCATGGGGATATTCTGGAGCGGATATAATAGTCTAGCGAAGCTAATCATCTTAAGTAGATGACATCTACCCATCAAAGAAAGTGGCAAATTGGCCCAGCCTGTAAGTTCCTTTTCGATTTTTAGGAGAATTGGAGTAAAATTCAGTTTGTAGGTTTGAGTGGGATTTCTGGCCAGATGAATGCCTAAGTACTTAATGCTATCTTTAGCGACTGGGATGTTACAGAATTGCGGGCGCTGTGATAGTTTACTTTTTGAATTAAGGAACATTATCTCACATTTCTCTTTATTTAATCGGAAACCTGATTGTTTACCTAGGGTGTCTATGTTTTCAAGAACTTGGGATAGGTCCCTTTCCGGATTTCGCATATACAAGACAATATCATCAGCAAAAAGTGATAATTTGGCTTCTTTGGTTCCCACCCTAAAACCTTCATAAATGGAGCTCTGTTCTAAGAACAGAGCAAGGGGTTCTATGGCCAGATTGAATAATAGTGGTGAAAGTGGGCACCCTTGTCTTGTACCCTTCTGCAATGTAAAGGAGTCCGACAGGTATCCTGGTGTACTGACACATGCTTTTGGGTTGTTATATAGAGATTGAAGATACTGTCTGAACGCACCCACTATTCCAACTGAGTCTAAGACCCTACCCAACCATGACCACCTTACATTATCGAAAGCTTTTTCAGCATCCAAGGTGATCACGGCTGGGTCCCCTCCTTCCGTGTCTGTTCTCCTTCCCATGGCATCAATCAGTAGCATTGTTCTTCTAATATTGGTAGTGGTTGATCTTCCCTTAATAAATCCTGCTTGATGGGGTGGTATTAGTCTAGGCATGACTGTCGCTAGTCTGTCTGCCATTATTTTGGATAGAAGTTTTAGGTCCTGATTTATCAGGGAGATCGGTCTAAAGTTTGCTGGGTCCGTTAGTATTTTTCCAATTTTAGGAATGAGTTTTATGTGGGCCAAGTTCATTCTGTCTGGAATGGGAGTTCCCTGGAGTATTGTATTAAAGAAGTCAGTCAGAACCGGGGAAACCTGTTCCTTAAGGGCCTTGAAAAATGCTCCATTATATCCATCCGGGCCAGGTGCTTTGCTCGGGTCTATGTTTCGTATGGCATTCTCTATCTCGTCTACCGTGACAGGCCCATTGAGAAATTGTTTATCCTCTTCCGTCACACTCGGCAGCTGTACCAAGCGTAACAGGTCAGGCTGTTCGGGTGCTGCAGAGTTAGTTTCCGAGTATAGCGATGCATAATATTTTCCTAGGGCCTGACTGATGTCTCTAGGGTTGGACCAGATGTTACCTCGCTTATCAATTATAGTTTGTATTGGGGGGGATAATTGTTTACCGCGGGACAGTCTCGCTAGTAAGCGGCCTGCTTTGTCTCCAAATTTATGTAGACTGAGTTCCATTCTGTTTTTGTAGATATCTTCCCTACGACTCGCCCACATATCAAATTTGCTTTTTGCCTGTTGCCATCTTTCCCTGTCTGGGTCAGCCATCGTGGTTTTATAGTGAGAATAAGCATTTCTCACTTCGAGGCTAGCCGCTACAAATTGCTCCTTTGTTTTCTTTTTTATCCCCATGCTGTATGCCATTATTTGTCCTCTCAGCACCACTTTCGCAGTTTCCCAGAACAGACCCGGTTCGGTGCGATGAGTTTCGTTATCTCTCGAGTAAGTTGACCACCATTCTCTAAGTAAGGAAACGAAATTTTCATCTTTTGTGTAAGTGTCCGGAAATCTCCATAAAAAATCTGTACCTTTTTCGTAAGTGTCTTTATAGTCCAACACCAATGGGCTATGGTCAGATATCACCATGTCCTCAATTTTGACATCAGTCGTTCTCTGCAGTATATTAAGAGAGGTGAAGAACATGTCTATTCTAGACCAGGACCCATGGGGGTGGGAAAAATGGGTAAATTCTCTGTCAAGAGGGTGTAATAATCTCCATGCGTCTGTCATATGTACATCCGCGAAGAGAGTGTCCAGAAAGTCGTCGGCTTGCGTTTTCGTAGATGACTGGGATTCACGTCCCTGGGGCGCAGAGTGTCTCCTATCCTCCTCCGTGTTTAGTACCATATTAAAGTCGCCCCTACTATTCTGTTGTGGCCATTGTCTGTCAAGAGTCTGGCCTGTAACTCCCGGCAGAACGTTTTTTGATTCGTATTTGGGGCATAGATGTTATACACAGAAAAGACGTCTTTCTGAATTTGAATACTCATTTGGATCATCCTACCTACATCATCTATTTGTGTGGACAAAACCTTGTGCGGTAAAGATCTATGAATTAGGATTAGTACCCCTGCTTTCCTCTCCACCGCCCCGGAACCATAGATCTCCCCCACCCATAACTTTTTGAGTCTGAAGAAATCTTCTGACGTCAGGTGGGTCTCCTGCAACAAAGCAATATCTGTACGAAGCCTTTGAAGATGGCGTAGAATCATCATGCGCTTTGCTGGTGAGCGCATACCCTTTACGTTCCAGGAGACCCACCTAACCATCATGACCCCCTGCTTGTGGTTTGTCTGATAGGTGTTGTTCCATAAGCCATCTATGTAATTTTCCCCATAGCCGTGGCCAAGAGGAGACTATTGAGTTCCAGGTAGCACATTGATATGATTTTGCTCTGCTGAGAATGCTGCTAGATAACCTTTCCCACCCTTTCTTCCTCCCCATGAACTTGTTTTCCTCTCCTCTCCTCGTCTGTCCTAATGTAATACTTCTCTTCTTCCCTCCAATGCAGCCCATAAATCTACATCCTACCTCGCCGCGGCAACCGGCACATTATTAACGTTAAACACTAGTCCTTCTATGCGTCCTCAATTATCTCTCATTGTTCCCCTTTCAACCTCCCCCCTTCCCTTTCCCCCCTAGTTAAGTCATCATAACTTCCACATACCATCTTCTTTGTCCCCCCCCATTCCATCCCCATCTCCCCCACAATCCCTCAGAACTCATATCAGAATATTTAAGCAGTGTATTCATATATAAGGCAACCTCAGTAAGTTCTTAAGTAGTCGTTCGCCGACGTGTTGCCAGCAATGATGTCCACGAGTCCCATGTCCCCCTCCCCATAGATAAACCATGGTTGTCGTCATAGTTCACACAGTTTGATACAGAGAAGAACCTGGCATAAGTCGAGTCTTGCTTGTCCCATCTGTAGAGGTTAGCTTGACTGTCTTCTTCTTCGTTCCCCTCTCTCAAGTCTCTTGGTGCGAAAGTCCTGTAAGTAGAAAGTGAGATGGGGAAGAGAGAGGGGGAGGGAGAGAGGGAAGAGAGAAGAGAAAAAAAAAAAAAAGGGGGGGGGGGGGGGAAGAGGCAGGGGATGGTGGCAGTGAGGGGGGGGGGGGGGAGACAACCACCGCAGATGTAAAGACCGGACGAGAAGGCAGGTCGGAGGCAGGAGTTGCCCGAGTCCCTTCAGCGGAGAAGATGAGGAAGAGGATCGATGGACCATAAGAACATCTGAGTCAATGTCAGCAACGGCAAGGGTATTGCTGCTTATTCCCAAGGGTTTGTAGTGTGTCTCTCCGACTGCAAGGTTTTTTCCTCTTCACCCTATGTCGGCATCAGCAGAATTTAATTTGTCAACATTGTCCAGCAGGTTTCTCAGAATTATTTCTTTTTTTGCCAACGGGATCCTGTTTGTCGCTGCTGTTTGGGAGTTCCATTTCTGGAAGTTAAACTCTCGTTCATGACATTAGAACGTAGCCTGTACGCTCTCACCGAGTCACCCTCCTGCTCTGGTTCCCTCTCTGGATTTCGTAGTAATGGCGTTTTCTCTATGGCAGCAGTTGGGGGTGTCACATCTCTTGGTGATCGAGAGTTGTCTGAAATTGCGGCCATAGCATCATCTGGGTCCGTAAATGTCAAAAGTGTCCCTTCTCGAGACCTAAATCTCAGGGTAGCTGGGAAATTCAGCTGGAATCGTATATTTCTTCTGTACAATATGGAGCAAGCTTCACTAAAAGCTCTTCTGCGGCGGGAGACTTCTGGTGAATAATCCGCGAAAACTAACACTTTTTGGCCATGTAATGACAGAGGGAGTTTTCTTGCTTTATAAGCCCTGAGAATTTCTTCTTTATCCCTGTGATTTAGATATTTTGCAATGGAATGTCTTGGTTTGTCATTATGTTTTTCAGGGAAGGAAGGATTTTTTGAGGTAGCTGCTGTGGTGGCCGCATTGTCCCTGGGTGGCCCGAGTCTATGTGTGCGCTCTGTTTTGCATCTGTGCTGCAGACCCAGGGCTTTAGGTAGGTCCACTTCAAAGATTTCTATCAGCTGGTCTGCTGGGATGGATTCAGGCAGGCCCACCAACTTGAGATTGCTTCGTCTCGATCTGTTCTCCAGATCTTCCAATTTTGATAGAGCATATTCAGAGCATTTTTGTAGTGCCTCTACTTGACTTTCCAGCTCTAGTATTCTGTCCTCGGCTGAGCTGATTCTGGTCTCTGTCTCTGTTAATCTCTGGTCGTGAGCCTCTGTTTTTCTCTTCAGCTCTGCAGTGGATGCAGCCACCATATCAGTGATGACTGATTTAAACTCCTCGGCCATATGTGTGGCCAGCTCTTTGGCCAGTAGTTTATAATCTATAATTTGCATATCCTGCTGTCTGTGTGTGTGCCTCACATGCATTCTTTGTGCTGCTTTTCCCAGCATTGTGTCAGCCTTATCCTGTAAACTGTCTTCCATATGGCCCAGCAGATGCTCTCTATCCTGAGTGCTTACTCCCCTTTGGCTTCCGCCGTCTTGGGCGCCGTCTTGGGCGCCCTGTTGCCGCTTCTTAGTGGTCCCCATCCCCTCAGCTGACTGCCCGGGCAAATCGTGTACCTCCTGATCGGTGTTAGCGACCTGTTCCTCCGCGCAGCTCGCGTCCCGGACGCCATCATCCTCTGCCTCGTGCTGAGGGGGAGATCTGTCATCTCCTCCTTTCCGCGTCACAAAACGGTCCATCCCGGCTACAGGGAGGCGCACGGCTGCTCTGTCTTCGGCCGGTTGACAGGGGGAAGTCGGGTGCTTTTAGGGCGCGTGGATGGGGCCGGATTGCCGCGGCGAGTCCCGAAGCCCTTCTAAATGCGGCTGGTCATGGCGCCGGAACCGGAAGCCAATAATCGTCTTTTATAAGACCTGATCAGGCCGGCACAGGTCTCTGGAGTTATCTTGGCCCACTCCTCCATGCAGATCTTCTCCAAGTTATCTAGGTTCCTTGGGTGTCTCATGTGGACTTTAATCTTGAGCTCCTTCCACAAGTTTTCAATTGGGTTAAGGTCAGGAGACTGACTAGGCCACTCCATCACCTTGATTTTTTCCCTCTTGAACCAGGCCTTGGTTTTCTTGGCTGTGTGCTTTGGGTCGTTGTCTTGTTGGAAGATGAAATTATGACCCATCTTAAGATCCTTGATGGAGGAGCGGAGGTTCTTGGCCAAAATCTCCAGGTAGGCCGTGCTATCCATCTTCCCATGGATGCGGACCAGATGGCCAGGCCCCTTGGCTGAGAAACAGCCCCATAGCATGATGCTGTCACCACCATGCTTGACTGTAGGGATGGTATTCTTGGGGTCGTATGCAGTGCCATCCAGTCTCCAAACGTCATGTGTGTGGTTGGCACCAAAGATCTCGATCTTGGTCTCATCAGACCACAGAACCTTGAATCAGTCTGTCTCAGAGTCCTCCAAGTGATCATGAGCAAACTGTAGACGAGCCTTGACATGACGCTTTGAAAGTAAAGGTACCTTACGAGCTCGTCTGGAACAGAGACCATTGCGGTGGAGTACGTTACTTATGGTATTGACTGAAACCAATGTCCCCACTGCCATGAGATCTTCCCGGAGCTCCTTCCTTATTGTCCTTGGGTTAGCCTTGACTCTTCGGACAAGCCTGGCCTCGGCACGGGAGGAAACTTTCAAAGGCTGTCCAGGCCGTGGAAGGCTAACAGTAGTTCCATAAGCCTTCCACTTCCGGATGATGCTCCCAACAGTGGAGACAGGTAGGCCCAACTCCTTGGAAAGGGTTTTGTACCCCTTGCCAGCCTTGTGACCCTCCACGATCTTGTCTCTGATGGCCTTGGAATGCTCCTTTGTCTTTCCCATGTTGACCATGTATGAGTGCTGTTCACAAGTTTGGGGAGGGTCTTAAATAGTCAGAAAAGGCTGGCAAAAGAGATAATTAATCCACACATGTGAAGCTCATTGTTCTTTGTGCCTGAACTACTTCTTAATACTTTAGGGGGACCAAACAGAATGCTGGAGGTTTGAGGGGTTGAATAATAAATGACCCTCTGAATTAACTTTTAACGCTTTAAAAAAAAAAAAAAAAAATTAAAAAATCTTTTTGGCTGCAGTGCATTTCCCACTTCCAGGCTGATCTACAGTCCAAATGTCACAATGCCAAGTTAATTCCGCATGTGTCAACCACCTAAATCTGCAGGGGGTTGAATACTACTTGTAGGCACTGTAGACTTAAAAGTAAAAAGTACAAAAATCACTAAAGTTTGAAAAAGATGGAGGGAGTGGCTTGGACATGGAGCTGTAAGGACGTGTGCCCTGTGAGCTCTGATCTCTGAAGCCCCTACAGCACATAATTTGCCACCATCTGCTCTACTCACCCTCCGGATGATGAAAGGAAAGTCTGCCCTGCGCTCCCAGACATCCAGGGAGCTGGCTGCGGGCTCTGCTGGCTCAGGAATCACAAGGTTCCTGACAGCCTCTGAAAATGCGGGAAAGAGAGCACAGCACCCTGTAATGGCAGCAGGCAAAGATGGCGCCTCCTCCACATCACAGCCTCAGGGTAAGAGATCATCACTGAACACCCTGGGCCCTCAGAGAAGCAGCACTGCCTCAGTGACAGCCCCAGGAGCTGGAGGATCTTCCAGGAGGCAGACACGAGGAAGCAGTGCAGGAGGAACAGGAGAGGTTTGTGACAAAGCCCATCCCCCCACGCCTGGGAGCCCTTCACTGCGGGCAGACATGCTGAGTGGCCTTAACCCCCTCACACCTGGAAGCATTTCATCACAGGCTGGAACACTGGGGGGCCCTTCTCCTCCTACACTTCACCCCTATCAGACATATGACCCTGATCTGTGCACATCATCATCAGCAGCAGGGGCTTGTGAGGGGAGAGCTTCAGCTAACACTCAGTCCCAGGGCACTACACCCCCCATCAGTGTGGCTGCCGGACTTTGCTTACAGGCTCACACTGGTCACACTATTGACCCTATGCTCATGCCTATAACTGCCATTGATCTGAAAGCCCACCTAAGTGCCTTCCCTACCAAGGCTGACATGGAGTGTTACATACAAAGATTGGAGGCAGTGTGCAGGGGTGAGGTGGGGGCTCTCAAGGAAGAGGTGTCTCAGCTTAACACTACAGTCACTGCACTAGAGGCAAAGGTAGAGAAGCTCTCCTCACAATTAAACACCCAGCAGCAGCTTCTGGACCTACACTCAGAGACTTTCAATGTGGTCCTTGATCTGCTGGAGGACTCTGAGAACAGAAACAGGAGGAATAATATCAGGCTCCGTGGGATCCCTGAGTCCGTGGCCCCACGTGACCTCTCCTCTGCCCTCCATGGCATCTTCAACTCCCTTTTAGGGAAGTCACCCACCCAACACATCGAAATTGATAGAGCCCACCGATCGTTAGGACCAAGAAACCCTGATACGGATAAGCCGAGGGACGTCATCTGTAGAATTCACTATTTCCAAGTCAAAGATGACATCATGCGTAAGGCGAGAGACCATGATGCTATTGATTTTAATGGATCTGACATTCTTCTCCTGGCTGATCTCTCACGCTTCACCCTGGCTAAACGGAGGGCTCTACGCCCCCTCTTGGAAGTGCTGCGGCAAAATAAGATCCCCTACAATTGGGGCTATCCTTTCCAACTACAGGTCCGAACTGATAAAGGAATGACAGTTTTGAGATCCCCATCGGATTTACAGAACTTTACCACCGCACTGGGCTTGCCCCTGGTCACACTGGGTGATTGGCCTCGCCTTACTGCGTCTGATTTATGGGGTCTGCGTCGGAGTGGAGGACCCCCTGCTGGATCTTTGGGAAAGAGGAGAAGGGGCTCCCGACGTAGACATGGCTCTGTTAACTTAGCTGATAACACTTGAGGGTCGCGTGTAGCTTTTTTGACCACTTCTTTTTGTTTCTGTCATTTATAATACCCCTTCTGGTCACCGAGTTCCCATGTGTGGTCAGGTTGTGATTTTGCTTGAGTTTGACTATTACGAGTAAATTGGACCCATGTGTTCGGAGGTGACGATGCCTATTTTTGACGCCATCCAGGGCTCCTGTGTGGAGTCGCTTGGGGGGCCTGTTTTGCACAGTTTTTTTTTTGACTGTTCATATATTTTCATATATTTTCATAAGCTTTTTGTACATTGTGCTATGCTACTAGATTAGTGATACTTTATAATAACTAACACTGCTCCTGCATCTAATTCTGACATATGTCAGTACCCTTTCTTGGGTTTTACATACTGTGCCCATTTACAGGTATATGCTTAGCCCATGAGCTGGTTGGTTGTGTTCCACAAATGTGTTAGCCTTGCCGGGGTTGAGGGCCTACTGAGTGGAGCAATATTGCCCGCTGTAGGGGCTTGGCTGGTTGCTCTTTGTTCAATCACCTTCCCCACTAGGGTGTGTCTTTGACACTACTTTTCAGAGGTTTCTCTGATATTTCACTGCACCTAGAGGCCTAGTGGCCTCTTGGGGTGTTTAGCCGGAACCCTGTCTTCCGGCTGAACTGACTCTTTTTCTTTTTCTCCTTTTCTTGGAGCTACATTCCTCTTTACCTCTGGTTTTTTTCTTTTCCCCTTTTCTTTTTTTTTTTTTCCCTCCTTTCTCCCTTTTCCTCCCTTGTTTATACCTCCCCGCACTTCCCACTTTTCCCTGTCCCTTGGTGACCCGGTAGTACTCTACGCCAGATCCTAAGACTCTCATGGCAACCCTACAACTTTGCTCACTTAATGTCAGAGGATTTAATGTCCCTGAGAAACGCTCGAAAGTACTATATAGCATGCATAAAAAACGGGTCGATATCCTCATGTTGCAAGAGACACATTTTCGATCAGACAGAATCCCTAAGCTTAACCATAGATACTACATACAGTGGTTTCATGGTAGCAATTCTGACTCTAAATCTAAAGGAGTCAGCATTGCACTGCACAAGTCTTTGCAGGCACAGGTGGTCGCCTCTAAATCGGATCCGAATGGTCGATATGTGTTCTTAAAACTGAAAATTGTTCATGATACATTTACCATAGCTAACATTTATCTGCCCAACCAGGATCAGGTCCGAGCATGCAGAAAATACCTACGGGACCTCTCAGCCTTTGCGGAAGGCTATGTGATTATGGGAGGGGACTTCAACATGGTGTTGGACCGCACTGTTGACTCTTCCTCGGGCAGGTCGGCGGTGTCCCCCTCACAGCTGGAGAGCCTGCGTCGGGCCTTGAGGGACTCGAGGTTAATTGATGTCTGGAGACTACTGCACCCCACTGCTCGTAATTATACCTTTTACTCCACGGTACATGATTCTTATAGCAGATTAGACTATTTCCTGATTAGCCATGGGCTTTTGTCCCTTAACCCAAAGTCTGATATTGATACGATGCTATGGTCAGACCATGCTCCGGTCTTGCTTTCCCTTCGGCTGCCGAGCCTCTCTCCTAGAGAATGGACTTGGTCCTTAAACCCTGGACTTCTCGAAGATATGACCTGTCAGGCGGCCGTTCGGACAGCAATCACGGACTTCCTAGATTTTCACAAGAATGATCTCACAGCTCTCCCGTACCAATGGGAGGCCTTGAAGGGGGTTATACGAGGAGTATTTATCCAACAGGGGGCCCGACTGAAAAAAGAAAGAATGACTAATATTATGGGATTGTTGACCCGTGTCCAAACCCTAGAGTCGGAACATAAACAAACAAGAGATATCAAAGTACTTGCTGACCTCTTACGGACACGTAGTGAGTTGAGCGCACTGTTGGATACGACGTTAGCAAGGCAGCGGGACCGCTTCCATAAGTACCTATATAAGTACTCTGATAAACCTGGTAAAGCTCTGGCGAGGTTCTTGCACCCTCGCGCTCCCACCACTTACATCCCTACCATGAGGTCTGCTACGGGTGATTTAGTCCATCTTCCTGCAGAGATTGTGGATTCATTCAGAGCATATTATGACTCTCTCTACAACCTGAGGGGTCCGTTGTCTGATATGTCCCCTACCGAGTTTCAGTCTCGAGTGGATGATTACATTCGTGACACGGAGCTCCCGCCTATGACAGAGATAGAATCTGAGGCCTTGGAGGACTCCATCTCGGAACAGGAGATATTGGATACGATAAGATCCTTGGCCAATGGTAAAAGTCCGGGTCCAGATGGATTCTCTGCCGCCTTCTACAAATTATATGCGACTTCCCTGGCCCCCTTTATGACCAAACTATTTAACTCCATTTCGGCCACCTGCCCCTTTGCCCCCCAAACACTGATGGCTACAATTACTGTGATCCCTAAACCGGGCAAGGACCCCCTGTTATGCGCAAGCTATAGACCTATTTCCCTCATCAATGTGGATGTGAAGGTGTTCGCAAAGGTGTTGGCCAATAGACTGAGCCCTATTCTTCCTGGGTCCATCCACAACGATCAGGTGGGTTTTGTGCAACATAGGGAGGCCAAGGATAATACAGTAAAGACTCTGCTTCTGACTTCGTACATGCGCACGGGAAAGATACCAGCCTGTTTATTATCTATTGACGCTGAAAAGGCATTTGACCGCCTAGGCTGGACCTTCCTACGTGCATCTTTGAAGCAGTTGGGGGTGGGACCTACCATGTTGGAGAGAATCTTTGCGTTATATCATAGACCCACGGCCCGTCTTAGGGTCAATGGCACTTTATCCTCGCCCATTGACATAAGAAATGGGACTCGTCAGGGCTGCCCCCTCTCCCCCTTGCTATATATCCTTGCTATGGAACATCTAGCAGTGGCTTTGCGGAAGGTACCAGATGTCAGGGGTCTGCGGATTGGTCAGCATGAGTTTAAGTTGTCCCTATACGCTGATGATTTATTGTTATATATTTCCAACCCGGCTGTGGCTTTCCCTGTACTCCTCAGAGAGTTCCGTAAGTTTGGTGAGGTCTCCAATTTTAAGGTCAATTTGTCCAAAACGGAGGCGCTCAACATCTCCCTGCCTGATGACCTGATCTCTCAACTCAAATCGTCCTTCTCCTTTAGGTGGCAGACCACTGCATTAAAATATTTAGGAATCTTGATACCGGCTGACCTTAACGCAACATATGCTCTGAACTATGTCCCTCTCCTGCAGAAAACCATATCAGATCTTAAACGGTATAACAGACCTCAGCTATCTTGGTTCGGGCGGGTGGGAGTGATCAAAATGGATATTTTACCCCGATTCCTCTATCTCTTTCAGACAGCTCCTGTGCAGGTTCCGGATTGTTTTTTCAGGCGTCTGCAATCGGCCATTAACAGCTTTATTTGGGGAGCAAGGAAACCACGGACGCGGTTTTCAGTCCTGGTGAGACCTAAAGTTAAAGGGGGGGTAGGCCTTCCTGATTTTAAACGTTATTATCAGGCAGTCTTGCTCTCTAGGATTGTCGACTGGAGGTTCAGTGATGCCCATAAACAGTGGGTGCTCCTGGAGAAACTTCCATCACCCTCCTCCTTGTACTGGCTGCCTTGGCTGGGGGGGACTGGACGCCCACCTGTGACGGGCTTCCCTCCCCTCACACAAACTGTTTTGAGGTTCTGGGATAGATCATACACGAAATTACGTTTGACTTCCCGATTGAGCAGACTGAGTCCCCTTTTTGACAATCCAGCCTTCCCCCCTGCAATGAATAGATCTAGGTATCTGTGCTGGTCACAACTAGATGGAGTGGGGCTGGGACAAGTGAGGGATAGGCTTGCGGGGCTCTCCGGCGTGGGGGGGTTGCAAGGTCCTGACGATGCGGCTCCTTTGTCCTGGTTGGAGTTTATGCAGTTGCGAAGTTTCCTCTCCAATATTTCAATAGGGGCGCTAACTCCGTTTGAATCCCTGATGCTCCCCACCGAGGGTCCCTCCCATGTGGTTTCGGTGCTCTATAGCCTGATCCTGAACTCGCTCCACACTGGCACGCTTGGATTTATGGAGGCTTGGGAGAGAGATCTGGGGATCACCTTTTCTGAGGCAGACAGCTTAAAAATTTTTACTCTTGTGCACAAGATGACAATGTCTAGTCAAGCGCAAGAGAGAAATTATAAATTGCTGACGCGTTGGTACAGATGCCCTACCCTGCTCCACAGGATTAATCCGGAAGTCTCAGACACTTGCTGGAGATGCGGTTCTGCTGTGGGCTCTATGCTTCATGTCTGGTGGTCCTGCGATCTCCTGCAACCCTTCTGGGCCTCGGTTTTCGATGCCTTCCATCTAATGACTGGGGTCCGCCATGAACCCTCTCCACAATTAGCTCTGTTATCTCTGATACCCGGCTCGATAACCTCCATCAAAAAGGGGATTCTGAGGTTCTGCCTAATAGCTGCCAGGGCAGTTATTCCCCGACACTGGAGGTCCACTGAGGTCCCCTCCACGGTGGAATGGATATCTGAAATGGATAGGTTGCACCGTATGGAATCGCTTGCAACGGGAGATAGTGACGCCGGGTATGAACAGGGGCGCACTTGGTTCCTCTGGCAATCCTTTAAGGAGGGCCAGGGGTTCTTGACTTGGTTGCGCACCTACTCGTAATTTCCAACACCTAGGCGTCTAGACTGCTGGGTCTTTCCCATTCCCCCCCCCCCCCCCCCTCTTACCCCCCCTACCCCTTTTTAATTTTTTTCTTTTTTTTTCTTCTCCCTTCTTATGTCTCAGTGTATACATTTCTCATTGGCAGTGTGTGTTTTCTAAGTTTTGATCCAGACATGATTTTCAGGTAATGAAACATGCATTCTCTTGTTGGAGGTTTTACTGGTGTCCCTTTGTACCTGATTTCTTACAGCTGTAATATGCCACTGTACTAGGATCTGGATTCTGTATTGGTTATTTCTATTGTTATGCTTGTTTGAAACTTTAATAAATATATTTACAGAAAAAAAAAAGTTTGAAAAAGATTCCAAAAAGTTCAAAAAGCACTCTTTCCGAGCTGTTAAATATTTTCACAAGAGTTCTTACCACAACCAGTCCGTGGTATGTATGGTCCATAAGCAAATAAGAAAAGTTCAAAGTTCATACAGGATAGTCTCTGTAGGTACTGGGCTTTTTAACGTTGCAATAACTATCTACACTTGTTCACTGAGTTCAATTTATATTC
>JARQOC010000011.1:181797769-181822714 GCA_033576535.1 Allobates femoralis
TTTGTGTCTGATGGCCTGTCTGTACACAATAGGGTTGTTTATGTGTTTTGGATGAAAACTGTCCCATTGAAGATATGTTGAACGGTCCATTGGCTTTCCTGGTACAGGGATGTCTATTCTTCATTGTTCCATAGCTTGATGATGGTGTCCAGAAAGTTTATTTCAGTGCAGGATTAGTTGAGTTTTAAGTTGATGGTGGGATGAAACTGGTTAACGTGTTCATGGAACATCTTCAGCTGTTGCTCAGACACAGAGACAGGACAGCGACTCAGAACAAGAATTAATTCTCATTGTCACACAATAAAAGAAAGACGTATGGATCTACCTGTAGCCAATCATTTTTGTAGCTCTGATCACAGTACAACAGACATTAAGCTGCTTGTATTAAAATGTAATTTCAAGTCTCAGAGAAAGAAGAATTTAGGAACACAAATAGATGATGACATTTGACACATACCCCAATTACAGGAGAATAAAACTTTGACACTTCTTATTAATGATAATTACTGCAATAACCATTTCACCCCATCTCATCCCTGTTCTGCTCCACCTCACTTGTCTTAAAAACTGCAGCATTCCATGTCATGTTGATATGTCTATCTACTGGGTAACACGGTAGAAACATTTTTCACCATAGGCTGATTTCACACTGCTGTTTTTTCCCTGATCAGGTTTGATCAGGTTTGTGTGCCAAAACCAGGAGAGGAACTTGCAGAGGAAAACTATCATTGAAAGATTGACACCTGTTCTGAGTTTTGGAGACACTCCTGGTTTTGACACACGAACCTGATCAGGAAAAAAACAGCAGTGTGAAACCAGCCATAGTGTAATAATGATGCACTTTGCTCACCATGAAAGATTCACCACATTTGGCCACTTACAAATATCCATTGCATTTAGCAGCACACTGCCAGCCACCCTCAGAGGCAACTCATATCTCCCAACACCAATGCTCAATGCTCTACATTGTGGTGATCTCGTGTCCGGTGATACCACCAGTCTCCTCCTTGTGGCATGGCTGGTCGCAGATGCTACAATCTCCCCCATGCTAGGGTTGTAGGGGATTGAGCATCGATGTTGGGGAATATGAGTTGCCTGTCAGGGTGGCTGGCAGTGTCCTGCTAAATGCAATGGATATTTGTAAGTGGCCAAATGTGGTGAGTATTTTTTCTCTTCATTAATTATGTAACCCTTCGGTGAATTTTCACCATGAAAAATTACAATTAGTCATAAGCCTTACTTACCTAAGTAATATGTTCACTTTTGGAAAGCCTTCCCACTTGTCACGACATTCAGGACACTCGGTCTTCTTTGAAGACACCCACCAGAGTGCAAGACAATGTCGGCAGAAGCTGTGCCCACAGTTCAGAGTGGTGGGATTCACTAAGATATCATAACAACAATTGCAGGAAAATTCACTAACTGAAATGTTCCGATCTAATTTTGGCCCTGAGCCGGCCTCGCTGTTGGCACTTTCTAGCTTCACATCCTCCTCCATGGCTGCTGTGTACAAACTGTCAGCCAATCAAACCGGAGCCAGGTCTTCAAAAAGATCATTGAAATCCGACTGTCTTTAACCCTATAAGAAGAAATAATCTCATGAATGTGAATGTATATTCAATACATGTACATGTGGGTGAAAGCACAGTATCAGCACCATTAAAAGTTAACCCATTATCTACCAATGTCCTTTTTTTTGGGACGCCTAATCTTTTGCTTCTAGCAACTAAGATTTTATAATTAGGTCCAATTTTTTGTGTTGTGTTTGGGTCATTCCATGTCAAGTGAACCAATGATTATTACCTCTATATTTTTAATTCTTTTGAGATTTTGTTATTTGATAATAGCATGTCAGACAATGCAAAATGTGAAGAGAAAAATTTTTTAAAAAATTTATTTTTTTTTTAAATGATTTTCAAAGTTCGGAAAAAGTGTGAATTTCGCTGTTGCCTGCCTTTACGTTTCTCCTCATAACTAAGGCTAGGAATAAGATAGAGAGACAAAATAAACACCATTCTACTCAGAACTATACAGGCTTTCACCAGATATGTCACAAGAGGATCTTTGTTAATATTTTACCCATGTGATCGCAAGCGCAAAACTTTAAAACGTATTTCCGAAAAATCGGCGCGCTTTAAATATTTCAAAAACTGCCCATGTGTCTGCTTTGCTCTTAGCCACATCTGTACCAAATTTCAAGTTGGGATCGCAATGGGATCATATTTTAACATATTTTACTATTAATAGCGTCAATGGGTCATTCCATATCAAGTGATCTAAATATGAATATTTTTTTTTACCTGACGTCTTTAGATTTTTTTGTTTTTTTTTCCTTTATG
The DNA here is from genome assembly GCA_033576535.1 of Allobates femoralis. Taxonomy (NCBI): domain Eukaryota; kingdom Metazoa; phylum Chordata; class Amphibia; order Anura; family Aromobatidae; genus Allobates; species Allobates femoralis. The sequence goes on from JARQOC010000011.1 coordinate 181,800,109, forward strand.
AAGTACTACTTTAGTTAATTACAAATTAAAAGTTTGGAATTTTTTTCTTCATCAGTTAATTTTTTACAGATTTTTAAATTTTAAAAAAAGGGTGAATTTTGGCCTGGTACGACTTTAAATTTTTTTATCTCGGGCTAGAAATAAGATAGAGAAACAAAATAAACACCATTCTACTCAGAACTGTCCAGGCTTTCACCAGATATGTCACAAGAGTATATTTGTTAATTTTAATTTTTTACCTATGCGAATGCAAACGCAACATTTTGAAACGCATTTCCGAAAAAAACATTTTAATAAAAATTTTCCAAAACTGCCCATGTGTCTTTTATGCTCTTAGCCACATCTGTACCAAATTTCAAGTTGGGATCGTGATGGGATCATATTTTAAAATATTTAACTATGGTTAATCTCATTTTTATTAAATTTTGAAAAAACATATGAAAGACATACATTCAATCTTTTAACAAAATCTTGAGACATATAAAATATACAAAAAGAGAATTCACAAAGTTATTAGTAACTTTAAGATAAGCTGCAAATTTACTTTTACGCTTATCTCTGGTGCAATATATACTACAATCTAAATATAATTCCAAACACTCAAGTATACAACCTTTCTCAGGGTTTTGAGATGTTCTGATGTCAAGGGGACAAGCAGCCCCAGCAGAATGATTTTTATTACTTGGCCCCATCTAACAGGTTGACCACGTAAGTGGGTCATTACCCGTTGAGGCCTAGTTGGAATAGTCTATCGACTGGTGTACCGGAAAGGAAGGCCGAAATATTAATGATCTACTCACAGCTCAGAGTTTTCGATACCTGTCTAATGTTCACTAGAATTCTGAAGGTATAGGCGTAGAAAGGAAATACCTAGACTGAATGTATCAGATGGGAAGAAAAGAGAGATAAAAAAGAAGAGAGAGAGAGAAGAGAAACAAAAACCATTAGAAAAAGTTATACTGGGAAAGAAAAGCCACGTAAGAAAAAAAGAAAAAAAGGGGGGGGGGGGACGGGTGAGGTATGGGAAGGAGAAAGGGTACTCATCCCACTGGCTCCCCATCAGCCAGAGGTCGAGCCATATTATCTGTGCTGGAAAAGATACTCCTAAATTCTGCAGAGTCGTGAAAAAGAATCCATTCAACCCAAATCCCTAAGAATTTGTTCCGAGATCCCGACGCATCAGCTGCGAGCTCCTCCATTCGATATGTGTCCATCAATTCTTTGAACCAATCAAGTAGAGATGGAGCCCGGCTTGATTTCCAGAACCTCGGGATCACAGCACGAGCAGCCGAGATGCAAAAGCAGAGAATATCCCTCTTCTGTAGCCCAATAGGACCTGGAAAAATGGATAACATTGCCGATTCTGGGCAGCATTCGGCTTGTTTACCTGTTATCCGGGCGTATGCATTGAAAACCTCAGACCAGAACCGCCGGATTTCCCCACAACTCCACCAAATGTGTATCATTGTACCCTTCTCTTCCCCACAGCGCCAGCAGGTATCAGGGGTTCCAGGGAACATGTTCCGGAGTGTCGTCGGGCACAAGTACCATCTAGTGAGCAGCTTATAGCTTCTTTCTTGTGCAGAACAAGCGCTAGCTAGTGAGTGAGTAAATATAAAGCATTTCTGCCAATTAGCTTCTGAAATGCTACACCCCAATTCCCTCTCCCAAGCACGTTGGAAGTAAAGGGTGCCCTGCTCTCTCATGGACCCTAAGGCCTGGTATAGAAATGATATTTTGCGCCTCGGTGGAGCCTCCAGTTGGAATAACCTCTCCAATACGTTGGGCGTCAATCTTACCCTGCAAGAGTGGTCAGCTGAATATAATTATGCTCTGTATTGGAGAAATTCGAATCACTTAAGAGGTCTCGTAGGTTCTTTGAGTTGTAGCTCTGCCATCGGGGGCAAACCACCACTGGACAGAGTCTGTCCTACTCGGGTGTCATCCACAATCCGCCAACATAAAAATCTCTGCCTGTCAAATCTGGGTGGGAAAGATGGGTTGGAAAAAAGGGGAGTCAAAGGGCTAAGTCTGTCATTTAAGCGGAGGGTTTTCGTCACTAGGTGCCATACCTTCAAGGTGTTTCTGGTCATGTCTGTCAAAGGTACTAGGTCTGTGGAATCTTTAGGGGAAATCCAAAGCAGGTGTTTCAGCGGAATCCCCAAACCCTCTTGCTCCACCCCTACCCATTTCTTGGAGGACGCATGATAATGCCAATCTAGAGCTCTAACAAGAGAGGAAGCCTCAAAGTACGCTCGTATGTTGGGTAGTCCAAACCCTCCTCTGGTCTCGGGCAAGGATAGGATATTCATTCGCAATCTGGACCTCTTGCCCCCCCAGACAAATATAAGGATCATAGATTGCATTTTGGAGAGGAAACCTCTATCCAATAGAACAGGAACTGTCTGAAAAGTATATAAGAGTCGGGGCAAGACATCCATCTTGACTACGTTTATTCTCCCGAACCAGGATAGCTTTAATTGTCTATAGGAGGTAAATGCCGATTCCGCGTTAGTCAAAAGGGGTTGATAATTTAAATTGAATATTTGTTTTAAGATCTTTTGGTATAAGGACTCCCAAGTACTTAATGGCTTCTACTTTCCATTTAAATGGGAACTGTTTAGATAGATGAGAAACCAATTCTCCAGGCAAAGAAATATTGAGTGCCTCGGTTTTGGAGCAATTCACTTTAAAGTTGCTCAATTGTCCGAACCGTTCAAACTCCATTAAGACCGAAGGGATGGAGACCAGGGGCTGGGAGATGTAAAGTAGCAGGTCATCTGCAAATAAGGCTAATTTGTGATGACTCTGTCCCAGCTTGACCCCATGGACGCATTCATTGGACCTAAGTGCAAAATATTTAACTATTATAGTGTCAATTCAAAAGTCACCAAGAACACAATCAGTCATTTTTTCACAATTGTCCGTCAATAGTTTGAATTTGATATAAAGAAACATAGTCTTGTAACATCTCAAATGAAAGCTGTTACCGTTTTGAGTAAAATGATGCCTCTCCCACTTCATTATCTTATTTCTAGCCCGAGATAAAAAAATTTAAAGTCGTACCAGGCCAAAATTCACCCTTTTTTTAAAATTTAAAAATCTGTAAAAAATTAACTGATGAAGAAAAAAATTCCAAACTTTTAATTTGTAATTAACTAAAGTAGTACTTCATAAAGGAAAAAAAACAAAAAAATCTAAAGACGTCAGGTAAAAAAAAATATTCATATTTAGATCACTTGATATGGAATGACCCATTGACACTCTTATTAGTAAAATATGTTAAAATATGATCCCATTGCGATCCCAACTTGAAATTTGGTACAGATGTGGCTAAGAGCATAGCACACACATGGGCAGTTTTTGAAATATTTAAAGCGCGCCGATTTTTCGGAAATGCGTTTTAAAGTTTTGCGCTTGCGATCACATGGGTAAAATATTAACAAATATCCTCTTGTGACATATCTGATGAAAGCCTGGACAGTTCTGAGTAGATTGGTGTTTATTTTGTTTCTCTATCTTATTTCTAGCCCGAGATATGATAGAAAATGTAAAGCCATACCAGGCCAAAATTCGCACTTTTTTAAAACTTTAAAAATCTGTAAAAAATTAACAGATAAAGAAAAAAATTCAAAACTTTTTTTTTGTAATTAGATAAAGTTGTTCTTCAGATAGAAATTTTTTTTTAAAAATCTGAGGACGTCAGGGAAAAAAAATATTCATTTTTGGATCACTTGACATGGAATGACCCGTTTGTAAAATAAATGTTTTCAAAACAGGAAATCATGTCATTGTCATTTTTAATTGAATAATCTTCCACCCACAGAGCTTTCATACACCAATTTTTTGAAAAGGAAAATTGCTAATTTGGCAAGTAATGGGTTAAATCAAAGGGATTTTCCATGGTATTGTAAACGCAATCAAATACACTGTGTGCAGAATTAATAGGCAAGTTGTATTTTAGAGGATTATTTGTATTATTGATCAACAACTATGTTCTCAATCAACCCAAAAGACTCAAATATCAAAGCTTACCGTATATACTCGTGTATAAGCCGACCCCCCCTACTTTTGCCCCCAAAATCTGGGAAAACCTATTGACTCGTGTATAAGCCGAGGGTGGACCCCAGCACAGGTATACAGCCCCCAGCAGTGTGGTATACAGCAGCCTCCCCAGTGGTATATACAGGCCCCAACAGTGTTACAGCAGCCGCCCCAGAGGTAGTATACAGCAGCCGCCCCAGAGGTAGTATACAGCAGCCGCCCCAGAGGTAGTATACAGCAGCCGCCCCAGTGGTAGTATACAGCAGCCGCCCCAGTGGTAGTATACAGCAGCAGTGGTAGTATACAGCAGCAGTGGTAGTATACAGCAGCAGTGGTAGTATACAGCAGCAGTGGTAGTATACAGCAGCAGTGGTAGTATACAGCAGCCGCCCCAGTGGTAGTATACAGCAGCCCCAGTGGTAGTATACAGCAGCCGCCCCAGTGGTAGTATACAGCAGCAGTGGTAGTATACAGCAGCAGTGGTAGTATACAGCAGCAGTGGTAGTATACAGCAGCAGTGGTAGTATACAGCAGCAGTGGTAGTATACAGCAGCAGTGGTAGTATACAGCAGCAGTGGTAGTATACAGCAGCAGTGGTAGTATACAGCAGCAGTGGTAGTATACAGCAGCCGCCCCAGTGGTAGTATACAGCAGCCCCAGTGGTAGTATACAGCAGCCCCAGTGGTAGTATACAGCAGCCCCAGAGGTATATACAGCCCCAGTGGTAGTATACAGAAGCCCCAGTGGTAGTATACAGCAGCCCCAGTGGTAGTATACAGCAGCCCCAGTGGTAGTATACAGCAGCCCCAGTGGTAGTATACAGCAGCCCCAGTGGTAGTATACAGCAGCCCCAGTGGTAGTATACAGCAGCCCCAGTGGTAGTATACAGCAGCCCCAGTGGTAGTATACAGCCCTAGTGGTAGTATACAGCAGCCCGCCCGCCACCCCCATCAGTATACAGGCCCCCCATCAGTATCCAGGGCCCCCCCCCCCCCTGCTCCGCAAAACCTGCAAAGTAAAATCATTATACTTATCACTGTCCTGTCGCCGCCGTCCCCGCCGCTGCTCCTCCGTCTTCATCCAGCGTCTTCCGGCTTCCTGTGGTCGGCGCAGGCAATGACGTCATTGCCTGTGCCGACAGGAAGCCGGAAGAAGACGGATGAAGCCGGGGAGCGCGATGGCAGCGGCGGGGACGGCAGCGACAGGACAGTGATAAGTATAATGATTTTACTTTGCAGGTTTTGCGGAGCAAGGGGGGGGGGGCCCTGGATACTGATGGGGGGGGGAGGGCCTGTATACTCATGGGGGTGGCGGGCGGACGGCTGTATACTACCACTGGGGCTGTATATGACTCGCGTATAAGCCGAGGGGGGGGGACTTTTCAGCCCAATTTTTGGGCTGAAAAACTCGACTTATACGCGAGTATATACGGTAATATTTTTGGAAGTTGGAGTGTGGGTTTTTTAGATTTGGCTATTTTAGGAGGATATCTGTGCAGGTAACTATTACTGTGCTGAATTATTAGGAAACTTAAAAGAAACCAAAAATATTCCCATTGCACTTGTTTATTTTAACCAGGTAAACCAATATAACTGCACAAAATTTAGAAATAAACATTTCTGACATGCAAAAACAAACAAAAAAAAAAATTAGTGACCAATATAGCCACCTTCCTTTATGATGACACTCAGCAGCCTCCATCCATAGATTCTGTCAGTTGCTTGATCTGTTTATGATCAACATTGCGTGCAGCAGCCACTGTTCTGAGAGGTGTACTATTTTCCCTCCCTGTAGATCTCGCATTTTAGGAGGGACCACAGGTTCTCTATGGGGTTCAGATCAGGTGAACAAGGAGACATGTCATTATTTTTTCTTCTTTTAGACCTTTACTGGCCTGCCACGCTGTGGAGTAGTTGGATGCATGTGATGGAGCATTGTCCTGCATGAAAATCATATTTTTCTTGAACGATAACCACTCCTTCCTGAACCACTGCTTGAAGAAGTTGTCTTCCAGAAACTGGCGGTAGGTTCGGGAGTTGAGCTTCACTCCATCCTCAACTCGAAAAGGTCCCACAAGTTCATCTTTGATGATACCAGCCCATACCAGTACCCCACCTCCACCTTACTGGTGTCTGAGTCGGAGTGGAGTTCTCTGCCCTTTACTGATCCAGCCTCTAGCCCATCCATTTGGTCCATCAAGAGTAAGGGCTACGTCACACACACAGATAATTGTGCAGATATTGTACGCAGATCTCTGGTTGCAGTGAAATCATGGACACATTGTTCCATTTGTACACGGCCACAAAATGGAACAATGTGTCCATGATTTCACTGCAACCAGAGATCTGCCAACAATCTCTGCACAGTTATCTAGGTGTGTGACGTGGCCCTTACTCTCATTTCATCAGTCCATAAAACCTTTGAAAAATCAGTCTTAAGATATTTCGTGGCCCAGTCTTGACATTTTATCTTATGTTTCTTGTTGAAAGGTGGTCGTGTTTCAGCCTTCCTTACCTTGGCCATGTCCCTGAGTATAGCACACCTTGTGCTTTTTGATACTCCAGTAACTTTGCAACTCTGAAATATGGCTAAACTGGTGGCAAATGGCATCTTCACGCTTGATTTTCCTCAATTCATGGGCAGTTATTTTGCGCCTTTTTTGCCCAACACGCTTCTTGCGACCCTGTTGGCTATTTGAGTTGAAACGCTTGATTGTTCGGTGATCACACTTCAAAAGTTTGGCAATTACAAGACTGCTGCATCCCTCTGCAAGACATCTCACAATTTTGGACTTTTCAGAGCCTGTCAAATCTCTCTTCTGACCCATTTTGCCTAAGGAAAGGCATTTGCCTAATAATTCTGCACACAGTGTAGATTATATTTAATACACTTAAGCTGGGCTTCGTAAGAGATCATTTCTTCTATTTACTGCAATATTGTTTAAATCTCATCTTTTTCAAGAATCAAGTATAAAAAAAAAAAACAAATCTGTATCGAGCGCGTAAAAGTCCAATCTATGAAAATATAATATTAGCACCTTAAAAGGAATCTTACAGCTGATGTATACTGGCCAAACTACGAGCAGCATGTACCAGACATTATTAAATAAGTCATGTGCAAGTGAAGATGAGGGCAGAGCGAGTGAGCCCGCGTCACAGACAGGGACATGACGTTTGAAGTACATGTATGTGAAAAGTCGTGAAGGGGTTAGTATACATACGCCAGGTACCAAGAGATAAGACAGAAGAATCGGACACCGGGGTCCCTGAAGCTTCTGCCCACCTGCCGAAAGTGACTGGCATTTCTCTGTCAGGCAAACACCTGTCAGTCCAGGGCAGCGGGCGGAGAGAAGCTGCTGGGACCCCAGTGTCCAACTATTCTGCCTTGTGGCTTTGTACCTGGCGGATATTAACCCCTTCAGGACTTTTCACATACATGTACGTCAAAAGTCATGTCCTTGTCTTTGAAGCGCATTTGTATGCAGATGGCAAACCATAATGCAAACTAGTCAGACAGCGAGGTCCCCGCGGCTTCTCCCCCCCTGGACTGACGTGTCTGCCTATGTGTGTGCATAGAGACCTGTCAGTCACTGTGTGTGGCGGGGAGATGGTGTACATAGAGACCTGTCAGTCACTGTGGGTGGGCGGGGAGATGGTGTACATAGAGACCTGTCAGTCACTGTGGGTGGGCGGGGAGATGGTGTACATAGAGACCTGTCAGTCACTGTGTGTGGGCGGGGAGATGGTGTACATAGAGACCTGTCAGTCACTGTGGGTGGGCGGGGAGATGTGGCAGGGACCCCGCTGTGGCTCTAGTCTGTCGTGTGGGTCAGTACCCAGCGGATATGAGGTCCGTCTTTCTCTGGACAAGGCAGTGTGTATGCCTGCAGTATGGACTGGCGGTGCTGGGTAGACGTGTGCCCAGTGTACGGCGGGCCGGCCATATAGCAGACATTACCGGTGTTGTTCGGTGTCCAGGACGCAGCGCTTTGTGCTGGGGGATAATTGGAGTCAGGGGTTGGAATACACATTTCATAGCACTGTGGTCAGTAATGGTCACCTGGCCGGGATGGGGCATCCAGCAGCAGGTGGGGGGGACTGAGGGAGCAGAGATAGGCACCACTGTCCACAGGTGACATATGGGGTGAGCACAGCCATAAGCCCCGCTCTGTGCCCACACACATACCCGTATGTGACAGGCAGCAGCTGGATGATAGTAGTACGCTATGAGCTCCCGGCGCCAACACACAGAGGCCGTCCTGTCTGCCGCTCACATACGCTGACCCCGCCGTGCACTTCCTCCCTTGTCGCCCCCGTACACACCATTACCTGCTTTCGCTCCTCTTGCAGCTCCCTCGGGTGCCGCCATCTTCCCCAACGTCAGCGGATCACTCACTCTCCTTCCGCCTGACATCCTCGGCTATTGGTGGAGTAGTGCGCATGCGCGGCTGGTGCGTGCGGTCACGTGAGAGAGTTTGTCTCAGGGTTTACTCCAGTCAGTGTGTATTGTATGCAGTATTCACATGAATATTCGAACTTCACACTCAATATATCCATCCCATAATAGCTCCTCACACTCACTATCCATCCCACAATACCCTTCACACTCACTATCCATCCCATGATAGCCCCTCACACTGAGTATCCATCCCACAATACCCCTCACACTCACTATCCATCCCACAATAGCCCCTCACTCACTATCCATCCCACAATAGCCCCTCACTCACTATCCATCCCACAATAGCCCCTCACACTCACTATCCATCCCACAATAGCCCCTCATTCACTATCCATCCCACAATAGCCCCTCACACTCACTATCCATCCCACAATAGCCCCTCACACTGAGTATCCATCCCACAATAGCCCCTCACACTCACTATCCATCCCACAATAGCCCCTCACTCACTATCCATCCCACAATAGCCCCTCACACTCACTATCCATCCCACAATAGCCCCTCACACTCACTATCCATCCCACAATAGCCCCTCAACCTCACTATCCATCCCACAATAGCCCCTCAACCTCAATATCCATCCCACAATAGCCCCTCACACTCACTATCCATCCCACAATAGCCCCTGACACTCACTATCCATCCCACAATACCCCTCACACTCACTATCCATCCAATAATAGCCCCTCACCCTCACTATCCATCCACAAAATAGCCCCTCACACTCACTATCCATCCTATAATTGCCCCTCACACTCACCATCCATCCCATGATTGCCCCACACTCAGTATCCATCCCACAATAGCCCCTCACACTGAGTATCCATTCCATAAAAGGGGTTATCTGGGTTTATTTTTTTATTACTATGGGCCTAACAACTAACAGTCAGGTCCTCTCTACCTGCCTAGTTCTAATCTCAGGTCCTCTCTACCTGCCTAGCACTTATCTCAGGTAGTATCTATCTGCCTAGTTCTAATCTCAGGTACTCTTTACCTGCCTAGCACTTATCTCAGGTAGTATCTACCTGCCTAGCACTGATCTCAGGTAGTATCTACCTGCCTAGCGCTGATCTCAGGTACTATCTACCTGCCCAGTGCTGATCTCAGGTACTCTTTACCTGCCCAGCACTAATCTCAGGTACTCTTTACCTGCCTACCGCTGATCTCAGGTACTATCTATCTGCCTAGCACTTATCTCAGGTAGTATCTACCTGCCTAGTTCTGATCTCAGGTAGTATCTACCTGCCTAGTTCTGATCTCAGGTACTCTCTATCTGCTTAGCGCTAATCTCACGTACTCTCTACCTGCCCAGCGCTGATCTCAGGTACTCTATACCTGCCTAGTGCTGATCTCAGGTAGCATTTTTCTTCGCGGCCTCAACTGCACCTGCCGCACCTTACTGCAAGCCACATAGACAATGCATGGGGCTTGCCGCAAGAGTGCCGCAAGTGCGGCCGTTAGGTGGCAGATGCAGTAAATCTGCCGCATTTTGGCAAAAATGCCAGTGTGAAAGCAGCCTCAGGCTGCTTTCACATCAGCGTTTTTTTTAAATCACGGCAGATGCGGTGAAAAAACGCATCTGCCGCGATTACCGCATACCTGCTGCACTTGCGGCACAGTTGCGGCAAGCCCCATGCAATGTCTATGGGGCTTGCGGTAAGTGTGCGGCAAGTGCGGTCTCGGCACTTGCGGCAGGTGCGGCCGCGAAAAAAACCGCGGTCAGCCGCGTTTTTTTTGCGGCCGCACCTGCCGCAAGTGCTGATACCGCACTTGCCACACCTGCCGCAAGCCCGCATAGACATTCTATGGGACTTGCTGCAACTGTGCCGCAAGTGCAGTGGTTATGCGGTAATTGTGGCAGATACGTTTTTTTCACCTCATCTGCCACGATTTCAAAAAACCGCTGATGTGAAAGTACCCTAACTGTGTGGAACTGGCTGTCAATCATCATGACGTCGGCAGTCACATCGCATCAACAGAGCAGTCCGGAAGAGAAAGGGCTGCTCTAATAATATGAAGCAACAGAATTGCCGGCAGGAATGGTTGGTCAGAGTCGGGTAAAACATGCAGGTAGTTAGTAACTACCTGCCAATTAGTTAGGCTCTTAGTTAAACATAAACTAATACAGGACAAGCCCTTCAAATACAAATATATATAACAACCGGGACGCCAGTCGTTTGAATCTAGAAGATACGGCGCTGCTATGGATGACGCTGACTCCACATTGCAGTAAACTAAAGGTACCGTCACACGCGGCAATTTTGCTAGCAATTTCACTAGAAATTTCCTGGTTGCAGTGAAATCATGGACACATTGTTCTATTTTGTTGCCGTGTACAAATGGAACAATGTGTCCATGATTTCACTACAACCAGCAAATTGCCAGTGAAATTGCTAGCAAAATTGCCGCGTGACGGTACCTTTAGGGTAAGTTCACACTTACCCGGCGGTTCCGTCGGCGGCAGCTTGCGGAACCCGCCAGGAAGCTCCGGCGCCGTCCACCGGCTTCCTGGCGGGTATGTGCGGGCGGTATCCGGCGGCTGGCCAGCGGGTTCTCGGCGGCGATTCTGCAGCGGCTGGAAGCAGCACATGATTCTGCTTGCAGCCGCTGCAGAACCGCCGTTTTTTAGAACATGGTCATTCTTTGCTAACCCGCTGGGAAACCTGCGGGTTAGCAACGGATGACGCTGGGTAACCGCCGGTGTGTGCACAGCCTTGGGCTGTTTACATTAGTTTTAATGTTAATCCAAACGCCGGTTTGGATTAACATAAATTAACATAAAACTAATGTAAACAAAACGGCGGTTTACACTGGTAAACCGCCGAAAACCCGGCCAGTGTGCACTTACCCTTAGTCTTTTATGGAAACTTCTAAAACAAATAACAAGGTTGCACGCTCCACAACCTATGGGCCACAACAGCTCGAAACAATCAAGTGCCGTTTCACAGGGAGAGACACAAGTACTCCCCCCCAACTATGCCACCCTGCCCTTACTCAGTACTGTAAATGTAAAATCAAAAGAAAAGATTGCGCCATGGTGAAGACCCGTGATAAAGGAGGAAGGTTATGGTAGATAGATTTGCACTCACCTGAGGAGGTTGTGCATGGCCTCTGCACAACATGAGTGTGGGTGGGCTGTAGGTGAGGCAAACAGTCACAATGCGGTCAGCTGGAAAACAGATCCTCCTATGATTGTCAGGTGACTAGTCCCGTGATCAGAAGGGGAGTCGCCGTATGACGTCACCGCAGGTCCTGTGTGTAATCCAGGAATCCATTCTCCTCTGCGGACACATCAAAATGACATGCTTTTGACTGCGTTTGTGTCTGCATGCCATCAGCATGCAGACACAAATGCAAATGTGAAGGTAGCCTTTGAAACAATTCCTGTTTTTTCTTCTGCAGACCCAGCAGTGGTCAGAATAGTGAGCCCTGTATAACTCTGCCTACTCCACTGATTGCCAGCTTTCTGTATACACTGTACAGTCGGGGTGGGGTTACATAGAGCAATTCACTAGAAGCTAGGAGACACCTATTCCTGTAGTGATAATTCCCTGCTGATTTTATAGAATCTACAACAGACAGTCCAATAAATGACAAATGACTGGAATCAGGCTCTCAGCTCCTACATTACTTAGCAAAAACCTGCTGACAGATTTCCTTTAGGCTATATTCAGACACAGCATTTTTAATTCGTTTATTTGTGATCCGTTTTTGTCTCTTTTTCAGCTGCAAAACTGGATCTGTTTTACAAAAACGTATCAAACTCATCACCAGTTTTTATGTTTAATCTCTATTGAAATAAACAAGCAAGTAATCAAATAAGACATTCTCTTATAAAGTCAAGGACAAAGCATAATTCAGGTTCAACAAAACAGAATTGAACATGTGTCTCTTATACAGTACTAGATGGTGGCCGATTCTAACGCATTGGGTATTCTAGAATATGTAGGTGTGCAGCAGTGCGGGTGTATGGCGGTGCGGTTGTGCAGCGGTGGCCCCCTCAGTTCTCACCTGCTCCAGGCTTCTGTCCAGCCGCCTCTCACCCTAGCATGTCTTCTTCTTCTTCCTCCAGCATAGACGTCAACAATTCCAAGGCCTCAGGAGGCGGAGTTAACAGGGGGCATCATAGTAGGCGTGTCCAAGTGCATAGCCCTGATGTGGTGGGCGTGCCCTTGTTCACGGCCATTACGACGCCACCTTTGGTAGCTCCACCCCCACCCCCTCCGGCCTTTGAATTACTGGAGTCTATGCCACGAAAAGAAAAAGAAGAATGGCGGGGCGAGCAGCGGGCAGATGGAGCATGGAGCGGCGGCCGGAAGGGAGCGTGGAGCGGGTGAGCAGCGGGCAGGAGACCGAGCAGAGGGGGCCCGGGAGACCAGGCGGTCTGTGCCTGTTTCGCTGTAACGGAAATCCCGCGTCGCTGATTGGTCGCGTCTAGCCCGCCGCAAACAATCAGCGACGCGGGTTTTGTGTTAGAGACAGTGTGACGTGAGTGCAAGGTGAGTGCAGGGCTAAGTGTGAGGTGAGTGTAGGGCTAAGTGTGAGGTCAGTGCAAGGTGAGTGTAGGGCTAAGTGTGAGGTTAGTGCAAGGTGAGTGTGATGTGAGTGCAGGGCTAAGTGTGACGTGAGTGCAGGACAGAGTGTGACGTGAGTGCAGGACAGAGTATAAAGTTGGAGAAGGAGCAGAAGTCTGCACAGTGCCGTGTAGCCCTGAACAGCAACCTAACCGGGAGGGCACCAACAAGCAGTGACCCAGACCAGAAAGTGGGCAAATAGCAACTAAGCAACGGGTTCAAAAGACACCCATGCCCTAGTCCTACCGGACACCGGTTCCGAGGCAGTCAGTCGTCCACCACTGTCCTGCAAAACCGGAGTGACGGAGTAGCTTTTTAGGAGCGCCTCACTACAGCCGCTAACCCAGCAGTCTTACCAGCAGGGTACCCACCATTGGGACTCTGGACCCTTTACAGCCCAGGTTGGAAAACCGGCTAAGGTAGTCCAACAGAGATACCCAGTGCCTTGAAGTGGTGCACTAAGACCGCGACGGCAACAAGAATAGGACAGCTAGTAAAGGAAGGAACACTGTGGAGCTCTGGACAGAGGCTGTTCATCACTGGGACCACCCGGTCCGTTACCTAAAGAACTGTATACTGTGTACCGCATCGAACTTACAGTAAAGACCCGTTACAGAGGAGCATTGTGTCAGCGCTTTTCTTCCAGAACTGTTATTAACCTTGCTCATCAAATTACTGGAGCTGCTGCATTCCATTCAGAGCAGCGCCTGGCCCTGGGGACTACTGCTCATCCTGTGGGGAGCATCCCATCTAGCTGCCGCACATCCCCTGGAGGCCCAAGCAGCGCTGGTGCCATCACCGGACACCCCCAAGTGGCATCACGACAATCAAGACTTTATCCCAATCCCTTATCCCCTTTTCATTTGACCACCGGGCCCTACAGCCTAAGGCGCGGAACCGTGACAAGTGAAGCATCACCTGAGACCTGAGTACCCGGGAACGGTGAGTCATATAGAGTTTATTATTTTACTATGGCAGCAGCATGGGATCCATATCTAACATAGGGGGGCATATGCCATCACAGGGGGGCGCAGGACCATATAATATGCGCCGCTCCCCCAGCCCATCACCATGGTGCGGTTTCAGCACCATGGAGATGGAGAGCGGCTATGCATATTATATGAGCGGGAGCAGGAGCGGCAATCAATCAGAAGAGTCCCGGCTGGCTCGCGCGCGCTGCAGCCACCGTCAGCTGGACCCGTGTATCCCTAACGCGCCGCTGTCACCAGGCTGCAAATTGGCGTGAAATTCAACTTTGAATTCATGCGCCTATTTGCATAGTCTGCGCACATTGGTGGCCACCTCCGGCGGCCACCAATGAGCGGCCTCTGTCTGGCGCTTTGAGCCGATTATTGGCATATAAGGAAAAAGAATTTAATCTATTGTGTCATTATTACATGAATTCTAATCACAATATTAACCAAGCAAGAACTAAACTTAGTCAACTTTTTTAAAAAGTGCTCCTCTCTGAGCTGGGGGTGGTAGACTTTAGGCCGTCTTCACACCACGATTTCAGGGATCCATGGCTGTCCGGTATTCCTATGGGGCTGGATGGCAATGATTTGCCATCCGGTTTGATGCTGTTCGGGAGGATCAGGCACATATCGTTTTTTTTTGTCCCGGACACAAATTCGGAGCTTGCAGCATTTTTGTGTCCGGGTCAAAAATTGGACCAAATTGGATCCTCCCAGATCCGGTGCGATCCATCGCCCTCTAACATGGGAGTCTATGGGCACCGGATCACACCGGATATAACATAATATCGTTCTGGTTGCCGGACGCCAGGTGCTGAACTTCAGCACCTGGAGAGCTCCCGGCTGAAATTTCAGCACTGAACAAGTGGTAGCAGCCGTGCACTGCCGATTCGGGCAGAAAACAGGATCTGTTTTGTCCGGGGCTGTCAGGTTCTGTCTGGTGCTTCCTGCAAAACATCGGACAGAACCTGACAGCACAAAATCGTGGTGTGAAGCTAGCCTTAGGTAAAAGAATAGTGAATTTCGAGAACTTGTCTTATTTAATAGGAACTCGTCGTTTCATGGGGTAAGGATGTTAGAATAAAGAATAAAAGTAGTACGCATTGGGTAATAAAGTCCACTTTTTTCAATTTTTTGTGTGTTGTTTTTCCTTTTTTTACTCTGCTTTAAGGAACCATGTGGATTGCTGGTTGGGAAAGCTTTGCACATAAATTGAGGTAATTTTTGGTGCTGTTCCAATTTTCACTATATATATATAATGTATGTTTGGGTGGAGGCGGGGCATGGGTGGAGGCTGGGCAGAGTTTCAGAGGGGCCCCAAAATTATGGCAGTCAGGGGCCCCGAAATTCCTAGTGGCAGCCCTGACAAGGACAGTAAACTTCAGGAATAAACTGGACGATGTCCTGAGACATAAAAGTACACAAAACAAATGGGAGATGTTTATTAGCATCCTGAATAGGACCTGTGCACAATATATATACCCTATGGGAATAAACATGCTAGAAATAGGAGGAAACCACTATGGCTGAATAAGGCTGTAAGGGGTGCAATAAGTAACAAAAAGAAAGCATTTAGGGAATTAAAGCAAGTAGGTAGTGATGAGGCGTTAAATAAATACAGAAAATTAAATAACATCTGTAAAAAGCAAATCAATGCAGCAAAGATTGAGACAGAGAGACTCATTGCCAGAGAAAGTAAAAATAATCCCAAAATATTCTTTAACTACATAAATAGTAATAAACTAAACACTGATTGTGTTGGCCCCCTTAAAAATAATCTGGGCGAAATGGTGGATGAGGATGAGGAAAAAGCCAATATGCCAAATGACTTTTTTTCAACAGTATTTACACAAGAAAATCCCAAGATAGGCAACATGATCAGTGATAATAAAAACTCTCAATTAAATGTCACCTGCTTAACCCAGCAGGAAGTACAGCATCGTCTAAAAATCACTAAAATTGACAAATCCCCGGGCCCGGATGGAATGCACAACAGACAGGGGTGGAACTACACTGGTGCAGCCTGTGCAGCTGCACCAGGGCCCCGACCTGTTGGGGGCCCCTTCAAGCCTGAAGGGGGGCCCCCAGCCGACCCCCGCAAGCCGCCGCCAGAGGAGAGGATGGTCAGGCAAAGGAAGCAGAGAGCTTCCTGCTTCCCTTGCCTGATCCCGCCCCTCCTCTCCTCTGCTCCTCCGGCCCCTAGCAGACATCCGGCGCGGCTCCCAGGTAGGAGAGCATCGCGCCTGCAGCTCCCTGCAGCTCCCAGAGGCACCCCCCCCTTTCCGGGCCGCGCCGACGGCCAGCGGCACCCCTCCCCCCCGGGCCGCGCCGACGGCCAGTAGCCCCGCCCCCCCGGTAATCTCCTGCACCAGGGCCCCCCCGGGGGTGACGGTCCGCCCCTGACCCCAGAGTACTTTAGGAATAGAGTGCCGTCATAGGTAGACCATTATTTTGAATATTTAAAGATTCCATAATAACAGGGTCTGTACCACAGGACTGGCAAATAGCAAAGGTGGTGTCAATATTCAAAAAGGGGACAAAAACTGAACTTGGAAATTTTAGGCCAGTAAACTTAACCTCTACTGTGGGTAAAATCCTAGGGGGTTTTCTAAGGGTACCTTTACACACCGCAATATCTGCTGGCGATATGAGGCGATCTAACGTGCGCGTGCACGTTTTTCATGGTCGCCTTAGATCGCCAATGGCGCCATTACACGCAGCAATTTCGCCCTAAACCTAAGGCGATGTGTCGCCCCGGAAATCGCCTCACCCACGCCGGAACCAATCCGGTTGACTTCCCTCACCACTTCACATGCCGCAATTCCCAAAGCAATGTGGGCATACATGTTCAGCGAGGAGATAGGCGTTCCACAGTGGTTTACACCACGCCCCATACGTGCTCATTGGACAACGCAACAGCGTTACGATTTGTCAGCCTGCTCTGGAAGGCTGGATAATACATGACGCAATTGAAGATGTGTGTGTTGCTGTACGGACAGCTCTTCAAATATGGCGCCCTGTCAACTGTCAGCCAATGGGAACACAGTAGCCAACACCAATCATCGCAGTCGGGGCGCGGACTCCAGCACGCTGTGGCACGCTTACGGGAAATGAATAGGCGACGCAGATTCCATCACTATCGCCCTATCACACGCCAAAAGCCGGGAATCTCGTCTTCATGATTGCCTCTGATTTTGGAGCAGTGCTGTGAAATCAGGAACCAGGCGACAGACGATTTATCACCGCCAAATTCCTCAAATACACGCCGCAACTGGGAGGCAATTTGACGGCGATAGTTTCAGGGCGACATATCGCCGTCAGGATTCCCAGCAGATATTGCGGCGTGTAAAGGTACCTTAAGAGATGCTATACTGGAGTATCTGAAGAAAAATAACCTCATGACTCAATATCAGCATGGGTTTACAAGGGACCATTCCTGTCAAACTAAGTTCTGGACTGGACCAAAGAAATGCAGTGGATGTGGTGTATACAGACTTTTCAAAAGCTTTTGATAGATTGCCACACAAAAGGTTGATACATAAAATTAGAGCAATGGGGATAGGTGAAAATATGTGTAAGTGGGTTAAGAACTGGTTTAGTGATAGAAAAGAAAGGGTGGTTATTAATGGAACACACTCAGACTGGGTCACAGTTAACAGGGAGGTACCACAGGGGTCAGTATTGGGCTCACTTATTTTTAACATATCTATTAAAGACCTTGTAGGGGGCATACAGAGTACAATCTCAATATTTGCAGATGACACTACACTCTGCATGGTAATCAATACAGAGGAGGACAATTTTATATTACAGGAGGATTTATGTAAACTAGAAGCTTGGGCTGATAAATGGCAAATGAGCTTTAATGGGGATAAATGTTAGGTCATACACTTGGGCAGAGGAAATAAAAGGTATAATTATGTGTTTAATTGTAAAACACTGGGGAAAACTGTCACTGAAAAAGACCTTGGTGTATGGGTAGATGACAAACTCACATTTAGTGGCCAGTGTCAGGCAGCTGCTGCAAAGGCAAATAAAATAATGGGATGCATTAAAAGAGACATAGATGCTCATGAGGAGAACATAATTTTACCTCTATACAAGTAACTAGTGCAACGACACTTAGAA
Organism: Allobates femoralis; assembly: GCA_033576535.1. Classification (NCBI taxonomy): domain Eukaryota; kingdom Metazoa; phylum Chordata; class Amphibia; order Anura; family Aromobatidae; genus Allobates; species Allobates femoralis. The sequence continues at coordinate 181,818,290 of JARQOC010000011.1, forward strand.
TACTGTGTACAATTCTGGTCTCCGGTGTATAAGAAAGACATAGGTGAACTAGAGCGGGTCCAGAGAAGAGCGACCAGGGTTATTAGAGGACTGAGGGGTATGCAATACCAAGACAAGTTATTAAACTTGGTTGGTCACATGGATGTCCAAGATTGTCCCTACACTTGTTATACAGAGGGGTTCGTAAGGGAGGCATGGGACTCCCAAACCCATTGCTGTATCACTATGCGGCAATAGACAAATGCCTTTTAGATCTCTTCTGTCGTGAGGGGGGAAGCGGTGGGTGGAAATTGAAACTGGGAGAGCAAACCTTAATCCTTTGGCCCTGATATGGTCGCCCACTACTCCCTTTGGGGGACTAAACTCTTCCTTCCTCGTGTCACAAATACACGCCTCTTTTAAAACCCAAAATAGGACCCTTCGCTTAACCACATATTCGGGCCCTTTGACTCCTATGTATGGAAACACGTCTTTCCCTGTTCATATAAATAGTACCTCCTTTCTAGGAGTCCAAAAAATTTCCTATCCGACGATACAAGATTATATCACTCCTATGGGAGTCAAACCATTATCGGATCTATATTCTCTATATAGTTCTACGCCAGGGACGTGGTTTGTATACATGAGATTCTACACCTACATAAGGGCTTTGAATTTAAAAGATCTAACAAGACCTATGACTGGGTTTGAGCGCATATGCAACAGTAGAACTTACGTACCACATGCAATCTCAATTTTATACATTTTCCAAGATCAGCTTTCTACGGACCCTATGGATCCCCGAGGTTTGTGAAGAGATGGGAGATGGACTTGGATAGAAAATTATCGGCTTCTGAATGGGAGAAAATTTTCTCTTTCACATATAAAGCCTCCCTCACAGCTTTATCGCAGAAGAGAAATTATAAGGTGGTGGCTAGGTGATACAGATGTCCAGTGGACGTTCATGCCATCTTCCCAGACACCTCGGACCGATGTTGGCGCTGTTTGACCGATAAAGTCTCCTACATGCATATATGGTGGAGTTGCCCCTTGATTATGTCATTTTGGCGGGATGTTGGAGACTTATGTAGCAGAGTCACTTCTCACACACTAGAATGCACTGTTCAGATAGCATTACTTAATCTCCTCCCTGTCCATTTCAAAGTTTAAAAAGAACTTGTTACACTACTTTTTGACCGCGGCGCGGCGACTGATCCCCAGGTGGTGGAAGCGGACCAGACGCCCATCTCGTTCAAAATCAGTCTCCGAGCTCAATGATGTATGTAGATTGGAGGAATTGGTATCCCAGATCTCATTGGACGTAGATAGTGGTGCGAGGCATTGTGATTTATGGGCACCCTGGATTATGTACAGGGAGACCCGAGATTTTGAAACATGGATCTCCGAGGAGGGGTAAGAAGTGTACTTTGTATGTTTTTGATCCGGTTATGGGTCAGAGCACCGTGGTGATCACCCTGACTGTCAATGGGTAGACGCCAGTTATCTAGTGAAGAACATACGGCTGATTTAACTCACTGAGTTCTTTACCCTTTCCCCTTGTCTCCATCCTTTTCTGTTTTTCATACTTTCCTCTCTCCTTACTTTTATTTGGTACTACACAGTGGGGTTTGGCCCTTATCGGGCCTCTCCACAAATTTGACTTTAGACTTATTTGTGTGATATATATCGTATTACTAAGGCGGCCGTCACACGGTGAGATATCTTTAGCGATATTGTAAGCGATCACGTGCACGCGCAATCGCTTACAATATCGCTCACATCGCTGGTGAGATGTCACACAGACACTCACCAGCGATGTGGAGCAGCGATCTCGCTCGTTACTATGGTACACATCGGGTAACTAGGCGCCGCGCGTCGCTTAGTTACCCGACGTGTACCATAGTTACCATCTCCCAGCATAGGCGCGGTCGCTGGGAGATGGATCATCGTGGTGTCATACACCACGATGATGCAGATCGTTGCATCGTTCATCGCTAGATCTGAGAACCGAACCTCAGATCAGCGATGTCACGATCAAGCGATTTACCATCGTAAATCGCTTGATTACATGCAACGATATCTTGCCCGATATCGCTTAAGCGATCAAAAAGGAGATCGCTTAAACGATATCGGGCAAGATATCTGTGCGTGTGACGGCCCCCTAAGAGGGATGATATGTGAAGGCTCATGTGCTTATTAGATGGATTATGGCTAATGATCAAGAACTCAAGATATTTGTTTATTTTCATGTTGTAGCCTCCTAGCGTTAGAGGGGGCTCTCTCTGTCCTACTATATAGGTCTTTGGTTTGATGTATCTTAATTAAGTCATGCAAAACTTTGTCTACATATTCCCTTGAATCTGTTATATGTATTTCAACTGGTTTGAAAAGAATAAAACTTGATTTGACAAAAGTTATTAAACTTGGGATTATTTAGTTTGGAGAAACGAAGGCTTTGGGGTGATCTTTTAATAATGTATAAATATATGAGGGGACAGTACAGAGACCTTTTTAATGATCTTTTTACTCTTAGGCCTGAGACGGGGACAAGGGGGCATCCTCTACATCTGGAGGAAAGAAGGTTTAATCATAACCACAGACGTGGATTCTTTACTGTAAGAGCAGTGAGACTATGGAACTCTCTGCCACATGATTTTGTAATGAGTGAGTCACTACTAACATTTAAGAAGGGCCTGGATGCCTTTCTAGAAAATATAATATTACCGGTTAAATATACTAGATTCTAAGATAGGGCGTTGATCCAGGGAAATAGTCTGATTGCCGTATGTGGAGTCAGGAAGGAATTTTTCTCCCCAATGTGGAGCTTTAGTGTTGCCACATGGGTTTTCTTTGCCTTCCTCTGAATCAACATTAGGCTATGGGTTGAACTATATGGACTTATGGGGACGTCACACACATCAATGTCGCCAGCGATCTTATCGCTGGCGACATTGAGAGTTGATCGCTGGCGAGCTGGCAGAATCACCAGCGATCAGTACCAGCGAGATCACTGTTAATCATGTAAACAAGCGGGTAACTAAGCGCCGTGCCGCACTTAGTTACCTGCTGTTTACCATGAATACCAGCTCCCAGCACTTGCTGAGAGGCGCTGGAAGCTGGCTTCTCGCTCGTCTCCCGGTGTCACACGCAGCGATGCTGCGTGTCCACCGGGCGACCATCGCGAGGTTTTAGAGCAGGTTCTAAAACCTGGCGACCATCAACCAGCGATTTTTCGCTGGTTGGTGCGCCCTGTCACACATGTCAATATCGCTGCAACATCATGTGCAGCAGTGATATTGCAAGCGATATTGACGTGTGTGACGTCCTTCCTTCAACCTTAAAAAAACTATGTTACTATGTTATTATGTGAGTCTGTCCGTTAATGTGTACCCTCCATCCTACACCCTACACCTTTCAACATCCACTGCCCTGAGAATCTGCTCCGCTCATGGGGAGCCGCTCTATCCTAGCTACCCGTCCATCATCCCCAGAGGTTCTGCAGCAGCGGTGGCTACCTATAGCCACAAACTATGGGTGGCATCACGAATAACTCCCTTATAAATCAAGCCTTTTCTTACACAAGCCAAGAACTGCCTTTTACAACTGAACCCAGGGTCACGGAAGCCGGGTCTCAATCCCTGTGACTCCCTACAACTGCTCAAAAGCCCGGTTCCGAGTACCCCATGGCCTTGGGGTGCATCACATACCTATCAATAGCCGAGATCATTCTACTCGGGGGCTCCTCTCTCCCCCTCTCCCTGTTGCTTGATATTATAAAGATCTTTATAATACTCCTGGAAGGTCTCAGACATCAGTGATGTGTTCTGTGTATGGCTCCTTGCCACCTGGGAAATTAAGGTGACGTGTCCAGGATCTCCCCTAGGGTGCAGGACTCTGCATCACTCATTTTTGATCTGTTGTTGATCCATTTTTGGTGTATTTTTGGCTGGTATGGTTTTTAAGCCCATAGACACTGGTTTCAATGGAAAAAGTGGATCAGGAAAACAGATAAATAATTGACATGCCTATTCTTCTTTAAGTCCATTTTCTGCCAAAAACACTTCATATTATAGATATGTGTCGAGCCCACTGGGACGAGGGTACTCGGTACCGGACCGTATCTGCTATTGGGGAAGTCACGGGTGGTCCTGGTCTGGACCGTGTCCCGGGCCCTGGCAAATAAAAGGATGTATTTACAGGTGATATGTCAGTCATGACGCCACCCACTGTGTGCGGCCAGTGATGGGGCCGCCGCTGCTGCAGAACCTCCGGGGATGATGTAATAGCAGCGGAGATGGAATAGTTACCGTGGGCAGAACTGGGTTCCCCGAGCAGTGTTGGTAAAGTCTATGATGGAGGTGAATAGTGGAGACGGGTTAAGGATCACACACTCACGTTTTGTGGTTTCCAAAGCTTTACTGCGATGTTATTGCAGATTGTCCACGG
>JARQOC010000011.1:181822814-181878274 GCA_033576535.1 Allobates femoralis
TTGTTGATACTGTTTCTGACGTTTGGTATCCCAATCTGATTCTTCCACTTCTGTATCTGGTTTTACAATTCCCATTTCTAGATCAATTGGTAGCTTACCGGGTCTTGCACGCATAAGGTAGGCTGGAGTGCAGTTTGTAGAACTTACTGGAACATGGTTGTATAAGTCTACCAAATCAGGTAATTTATCTGGCCATTGGTTTCTTTCTGATTCTGGTAAGGTCTTCAACAGTTCAATCACGATATGATTTATTTTCTCGCATAAACCATTTGTTTGGGGATGGTACGTTGTTGTGTGGATCTTCTTACAACCATACATATTACAGAATTCCTTGAATAACTCTGATTCGAAAGCTGGACCTTGGTCTGCAAGGACTTGTTCTGGGTAACTATGCGGTCTACAGATAAGCGTCTGGAATGCTTTTGCTGCCGTCTTCGCTGTCAGATCTTTAACTGGTACTACCACTAAGAAGCGTGAGTAATGGTCCACGATGGTTAAGGCATAGATATAGCCTGACCGGCTTGGTGACAACTTGACGTGGTCTAACGCGACTAGCTTAAGTGGCTGCTTGGTTATTATGGGCTGGAGTGGAGCTTTCTGTGGATCTTTCCTTCTGAGGTTGCATGCGGCACATCTTCTACACCAAAGTTCAATGGATCTTCTCATGCCAACCCAATAGAATCTCTCTCTCAGGATTGCTTCAAACTTCTTCCATCCGAAATGACCTGCACCGTCGTGGTAAGCTTCTAAGACCATTCTGATGTCTTGCTTGGGCACGATTATCTGCCAGACCAGTTCATGTGTCTTGGGATTGGTGAACCTTCTGCAGAGCTTCCCTTGGATACAGGAACAACTTCCCTCTTTCTTTCCATAGCTGTATGGTCTCAGCTGGGGCATTCTTATCAGGGCTTGCACCTTGCTGCGTAAGCAGTTCTTTCACTAGCTTCACGGCTGGATCAGAATCTTGGGTGTCAGCCTATCCGTGGTGTCTTAACGGGTTGAGATTTACTTTCTGCTCTCTTTGATAGATGCCGGGTTGATACTTTTCTTCTTTTGAACGATGAAAGGCCTGCAGTTCAATCTCTTCCAACTCTTCTGGTTCCTCTTCCACGTCTCTCAGGTGCGGCATCCGGGATAAGGCATCTGCGTTCCCGTTCTTATGGCCTGCCCGATATTTGATGACAAAGCTGTAGTTAGATAGCCGGGCTATCCATCGCTTCTCCAAAGCTCCTAATTTTGCTGTATCCAAGTGAGTCACCGGGTTGTTATCCGTGTAGATGGTGAATTCTGCAGCAGCTAAGTAGTGCTTAAATTGTTCAGTCACAGCCCAAACTACTGCCAGTAGTTCCAACTTGAAGGAGCTGTAGTTCTCGGGATTTCTTTCTGTAAGCCGGAGCTTCCTACTTGCAAAGGCAATAACTCACTCTTTGCCTCCTTGCTTCTGCGACAATACTGCTCCCAGTCCCACGTTGCTGGCATCCGTGTATAGAATGAACGGTTGATGGTAATCAGGGTATGCCAGGATCTCTTCTCCCGTCAGCGCACTTTTCAGCTTGTTGAAGGAGTCTTCCTTCTCTTCACTCCACTGGAAAGGAGGATTACGGGTTGCAGACTTTCTTGACTGTCCTACCAGGATGTCTTGCAGGGGAGCTGCGAGCTTCGTGAATCCTCTGATAAATCTTCTATAATAGCCTACCAGGCCCAGGAATTGCCTCACTTCTTTCACGTTTGTAGGTCTTGGCCAATCCCTTATCACTGTGACTTTATCAGGATCCGGTGCTACTCCCTCTGAACTCACGACATGTCCCAGGTACTGTACCTTTGGCTTGAGAAGGTGACATTTGGATGGCTTAATCTTGATGCCATATTTGGACAAGGCTTCGAACACTTCTGCCAGATCTTGTAAATGTTGCTCATACGTCTTGGAGTAGACTATGACGTCATCTAAGTACAGGAGGACAGTTTCAAAGTTCTTCTGTCCTAGGCAGCTCTCCATCAGACGTTGAAAGGTCCCAGGTGCATTGCAGAGTCCGAACGGCATACAATTGAACTCACAGAGGCCCATTGGCGTAGTAAACGCTGTCTTCTCCTTGCCGGCCTTGGCCACAGGAACCTGCCAGTACCCACTAGTCAGATCAAGGGTGGAAAAGTAGTTAGCAGATTTTAATGCAGCTAATGACTCCTCAATCCTAGGTAATGGGTATGCGTCCTTATGTGTGATGCGATTAATCTGCCGGTAATCTACGCACATTCTCATGGTCCCATCCTTATTTTTAACTAACACTAGAGGTGCTGCCCAGGGGCTACAACTGTCTCTTATTACCCCTGCAGATTTAATTTCTCTGAGCATGTCTTTGGTGGTTTGGTAGTGAGCGGGTGGTAATGATCTATACCTCTCTTTTATAGGCTGATGGTTACCTGTGGGTATAGTGTGCTCTACCCCTTTGATTTGCTCAAAGTCTAACAGGTGTTTACTGAATATTTGCTCATATTCCCTCACTACCCGGTATACTCCATGCTTGTGACGGGGAGGTGTAGATCTGGTACCTACATGTAGCATTTGGCACCAATCCTCCAGCTTCTCTCCTGAGCCATTGTCATCCGCCTGACTTGACGGGTTCAAGGGCTCTACGGCTGTGGTGTTATTGTTATCAACCGTGTACAACTTAGCCATGGTAGCATACTTTAATAATGTGACCTCATCTTCTCCGCAGTTTAATAGGCATAATGGCACTCTTCCCCAGTGTACCTCAACCACTTCTCTAGCTGTAAGTATGGTGGGTCTACTGTCTGAGTACACGGGTACTACCAGGGCCTGATAGTCCCGCCCTTTAATGCCTATTGCGGCTCTACACCAGACCAACATTTCAGTTTTGGGAGATATTACAATGGGTATTGGATCACTTACTTGTACACTGCTGATCTCACCTCCGGAGGTGTCCACCTGCTGCTTCAACATCAGGGCTTTGATCTCTTTGTGCAGAAGCCTCTGTTGTCCAGTTCCGGCAGTCTCGGCGATTTGCTGCAAAACGCTTAACACTTCGGAAAAACATTTCTCAATTACATTCATTCCTAGCAGCATCACTGGCTCACGTTCTCGCCGGTTAACATCTATGATTATAACACCCTGGTTCTGCAATTCTACCTTCCCAATCTGAATACTCATTTTTCTAAACCCAACTTGTGGTATCAACTGTCCATTACTAGCCCATATATCAAAGTTAAAGTCATCTGGTGCACTAGTAATGTCTGAATCAGCCCAGTACCTTTTATATAGAACATGTGGGATTGATGTTATCTGGAACCCGGTATCCAGAAAGGCACTAAATGGAATGCCATCCAACACGATAGGGATCACTGGCTGTCCTCCCACGAATCTGTCAAACCAGGCTGAAGGACCTTGAGAGTTTATTCCTGGGGAGTCCTGGTCCGGACCGTGTCCCAGGCCCTGGCAAATAAAAGGGTGTATTTACAGGGGATATGTCAGTCGTGACGCCACCCACTGTGTGCGGCCAGTGATGGGGCCGCCGCTGCTGCAGAACCTCCGGGGATGATGCAATAGCAGCGGAGATGGAATAGTTCCCGTGGGCAGAACTGGGTTCCCCGGGGCAGTGTTGGTAAAGCCTATGATGGAGGTGAATAGTGGAGACGGGTTAAGGATCACACACTCACGTTTTGTAGTTTCCAAAGCTTTACTGCGATGTTATTGCAGATTGTTCACGGAGTCTGTAGGGGCTGGATTTTCCTCCCACCCTGTCCGGGTCATCAGCTTCCTCGTGCTGCGCTGTGTGTGTGTGTCCTGGCTGCTGTGTCTAGCTGAGCTGCTGGGACCGTCTCACTCTCTCTCTGTTCCGCTGGTACCTCTTGGCTAGGCAACTTGAGTCCTCTGTGCTGTGCTGACCCCGCCGTGTTGCTTCGCTCTGGTGCTGTGGCTGTCTAGAGACTCCACTACTCCTGGATTCACTGTGCTGTGGGTGCCAGGCACAGTGCCGGATCCAGTGTCTGTTCTGTGCGCTCTTCTGGGGCGAGTGGTGATGGCACTCAAGCTCCCAGAGGTGTCTCTCTGCTTGTAGTTCTCCTTCCTTCAGACCCTCACTAGGCCTGGAATCGGTGAGCAGACTGTAGAGAAGCCTAGCACAGCTCCTTGACACTACAGTCTCTCTCCTCTTCACAGTACTGCCTGTACTGAACTAACTCTGCTCTTCACAGCACTGCTCCATGCTGCACTAAGCTACTTCCTGTGGACCTGGAGTATATAAGGAGCAGGTTGTGCTCCCCCTCCTGGCCCAGAGGTGCTAGTGTAGGTCAGTGTGTTGTGGGGAGGGAATCCGTGTGATGTTACTGTGGCACAATAACCCATGGGGTGCCACATATGAACTCAGTCAAAGGGTACGTGAACACTGTCTTTTTCACTCGGGTCTGCTCTAAAACCTGCCTTTAAAAAGCTCTTAAAAATGGTAAAAAGAATGAACATATGCCCTGCATTATTAAATGATTTGCTGTTCAAATGTACAGACTTTTTAGGATATGTGCTCACGGTCCGGAGGAGCTGCGTCTTGGAGCTCCGTGAACCCGCGGGTGGCCGCAGGCAGACCACAGCTGCCCTGTACTCACCATGTGCAGAGGGTGCAGTGCGGCTTCTCCCTGCATGAACTCGATGGAAACCGCTTCCAACTTGGCAGCATGAAATGAACATGTTGCGGAAGAGCGAACACCCACACTGCAGCTGTCAAAACGCTGCGGTCGGGAACAGCATAGTGAGGATGGGATTTCTTGAAATCCCATCTGTGGCACCCCAGGGTTCATGTGCCACAGTAACACCACAAAGGATTAACTCCTCACACAACCCACAACACTACACTAGCGCCTCCAGGCCAGAAGGGGGAGCTAAAGCGCTCCTCTATCTATTCTGGTGTGGAGAGGAAGTGGCAGTTAGTTCAGTGGGGAGCAGCACTGAGGAAGATGGACCTGGCTGTAAAAGGGCTGCGTTAGGCCCAACCCACGGTCCACTGTCCAATTCCAGGCCTAGCCAAGGTCTGAGGAACAGGAGTAGGAGAAGCAGAGGAACACACCCGGGACACAGAGTTACCCTAAACTCACCCCGGAGGAGCGCAAAGACCGGATACCGGATCCGAAATTGTGCCTGACACAAGCAGCACAGAAAACACTGGATTAGTGAAGATTATATATCTTCACTGTACCACAGCGAAGTAACACAGCAGGGGCAGAAACACAAAGATAAGACTCAAGTTGCCTAGCAAGTTTGGTACCGGTGAGGGGAGTCAGGGCTGGCAGCCTAGCTAAAGCGGCAGCAGGAACAAACACACAGTGCAGGAGTAGGAAGCCAAGGACCCGGTCAGGGTGGGAGCAACCCGGCCCCGGTAAAGAATCCGTGGACAAAACTTACTGAATACCATCTACAGTAAAGACTTGGAAAACTACAAAACAATGAGTCTGTGTGATCCTTGAGCTCGAGCCCTACTCTCCCTCACAAACTGTTATCATCTCTACCACTACCCCTGCCCTGCATCATCCATAGACTATCATCACTACTGCCCCGGGGACCAGGCTCTGCCTGTGGACAGCCGTTACATCTCAGGCTGCTATCCATCATCCCCGGAGGTTCTGCAGCAGCGGTGGTCACCCTGACCACATACCACGGGTGGCGTCACGACTTTATCCCCCGTAAATACCCTCCATTACTTGTGGGCTCGGGACACGGCCCGGTCCCGGACCGCTGTGATAACCCCTCGTGATACCCCGTCCCAGTGGACTCCTTTCATCCACTATGCTTCTACTGTACAAAGCAGCGTTTTGAACACAGCGGCAAGACTCTGCATCCAAAACACTGCGTTCACTGATTGTGTGCACGCACCTTTAAGCTTCTTTTAACCATTTAAGGCTTTGTAAGATACAAAGCAGTTAAAAGAGGTGATCCAATCATTCCTTAGAAGGCCTCTACTTGAAAGCTGATCACTAATGTAAATGTACACATAATAATAAATAAAATGCAATAAAGTGCTGCAAAACAGATCTTGAAGATGACAAAAAAGAGGCTTCATGAAAAAAAGGTTTTTCCTGAAGCAATCACTCATCCCAGGGAGACCAGTCCAAGAAAACACTGCGGGCAGTCGGCTAAAGCGCTCAACACAGTGACTTCCTAGGCGCATTGCCCCCTGGGCAATTTTGAATATGCAAATAGAGTCTGTGGAGCCTCATTTAGGAGTCTCAAACACAGGACTAGTCATATATCCTTCCGGAGAAGGACCTAGCCATGGGATGGCTCTTTGAGGAGACCACCATAACCACCATATTAAGTGGTCTTCCATTTGAAAAACTTGACATTTATGCTGGCATTACGATAATAAGACATTGACCCCCATTCATCAAGACCGCCATTTTTCATGCCAGTCTTGATGACTGGGCATGGTGGATTTTGAGGTTCCTGATTCTTTAAAATTGTTTGCTTTTAACGAATCAGGCGAGGCGTGCACTTCGGTGGTCGCATCGCCACAATCTCATGCTAGTCGGGGATTGGAGTAATATTTGCAGCGTAGTGAACGCTGTTGCTTGTCATGAATTTGATGAGCTGGGGTCGCCAAGTTCCACCCAGTCCAGCTCCAGCTCTGCCCATTTTGCCGAGATGGGCAAAAATTATGTGAAAACACCAAGATCATATGCACACATTGAGTATTTGGTGAGGGTTTTTTTACCTCAGAATTTGTAAGCAAAAACCAGAAGTGGAACAATCAGAGAAAAAGTATAAGGCCGTGTTCACACGTTGAGTACCGGTATTTAGTGAGTTTTTTAGCTCAGTATTTGTAAGTCAAAACCAGGAGGTGGTTAAAAAAATGCGGACATGTTTCCCATGTGTCTATTATACTTTTCCTCTGATTGTTCCACTCTGGTTTTGGCCACAAATAATGAGGTAAAAAACTCACCAAATACTTAATGTGTGGAGGTGGCCTAATGCTATGTGCAGACGTGCAAAGAATGGTGCAGATTTTTTGCACCAAACACATGGCTGTGTCAGTGGTGTGTTTTTATCTGCTTCGGATGCCATTTACTTTTCTATGACTTACCATTTCTGTGGTAAAATCTGCAGCGTATCTGCATGAAGAATTGAAATGCTGCAGATTTTCCCCACCAAAATACACAGCGGAAAAAAACACAACATTAACACAGGACTTGTCAGATCCCATAGGCTTGGCTGGCCAGACACGCAGCTACTTATTTAGTGCAGATCTTATTCACATATGCACCAAATACGTGGCAAAATCTGCACTAATGGTACCTTTACACGCGGCAACATTTCTTGGGTGTCAACAGGTAACTTACTGGCTGCAATGAAATCATGGAGACATGATTCCATTTGTACACAGCAACAAGATAGAACCTTGTCTCCATGATTTCACTGCAGCCAGTAAGTTACCTGTTGACACCCTAGAAATGTTGCCGCATGTAAAGGTACCATAAGGGTGCATTCACACTTGCCTTTTTGTCTGCATGCGTAATGGTGGGGTTACACGTCCCGATATCGCGGCGATATCGGTGGCAACGGCGCGGGAGCGCACATTTTTTCAGCCCTTTTCCCGATATCGCATCGCCGGTTTACACGCTGCGATATCGGGAAACAACGTCCCTCCGATGTGTACGCCCACCAATCCAGTAACGACCATTTAACATGGGAGTTAATGGGTGAGTTGCGAGTACAGATCGGAGTTGGGCTGTCACACGCTGCGATGCTGCTACAACGGCCATGCGATATCGGGGAGTTGAATAGCTCTGCTATTCAACTCCGATATCGTTTTGGCATCGTTCCAGCATCGCGTTGTACGCTGAAACCGTACAACGCGCACACGATATCGGGTCCAACTCGCAACCCACGTGACTTTTTGTCGGAGTTGGGTCGGAGTTGGACGCCGATATCGCGGGGTGTAAACCCACCATCAGTGCAAATGCAGCTCATCCTGATGTGAACGCTGCTGAGAATCTCTGCATGCGTTCACATCAGTATGCAGCCCGGCCAGCCAATCAGCTGTCTCGGGGGTGGCTGGGAGGAGGAGATCAGCAGTGGAGATCTCCTCCTCTTGGCCACAGCTGATCTCCTGCCGGTGTCAGCGGGGAAATACAGCTGTTCTGACAGCTGTTTAAATCTCCCGCGCTGACACCGAAAAGGGTGATATCGGTGCAGGAGATAAGAAACAGCTGATCGCTGCTTCAAATCTCCCGTGCCGATCTCACCTATTCGGTGTCGGCGCAGGAGATTTAAACAGCTGTCAGAACACCGGCAGGAGATCAGTGGAGGCTCTAGCTGATCTCCCGGTGGCCGCCGCTGATCACCGTCGGCCACCATGGGAGATTTCAATGAGATCCGCAGCATTCTCCTGCTCTGTCATGCGGAGGACAATGCAGATCCATTGACCTCAATGCGTGGTTTGTGCGCTTGCGGGCGCTTGCAGATAAAACAAGCACCCGCACAAAAAATGCAACATGCTGCGTTCGGAGGGTGCACAAATTTTGCGCATCCGAACACAAACACAACCGAATGCAGCCAAACGCAGGCACATGCTTTCCCATGTTAAAAATAGGAACACATGTGCGCAAGTGTTTGGCTGCGCTCAGTGCGCTGCGTTTAAAATGCAAATGTGAAGGCAGCCTTAATTGGCACTGTGTGCACATTGCCTTATAGTCTATGGGGCTGTTCACCTGTCCATGTTATTTGTGAGTGTCTACAGATCCAAGTGACAGATCAAATGTGTCTATTCCAAGCAATGGGTCCACAAAAAAAAGTACAGTAAAGTATTGTGGTCACAGATTGCAACAAGTCACATTAAAGGGCCACTTTACACACACCAACTTATCTGTCCAACTTCTGAACAGATCTCTGGTTGCAGTGAAATCATAGACACATTGCTCCATTTTGTGGCTGTGTACAAATGGAGCAATGTGTCCATGATTTCACTGCAACCAGTAAGTTGGTCAGAAGTTGGACAGATTAGTAGGTGTGTGTAAAGTTGCCATAATGTCTATTTGTGCTTTACAATCATATTGCATTTTACCCACTATTTTTTAAAAAATTGTGTGAAAACCCCATTTTGAAGCACTTGCGTCACATTTAGGGTACCTTTACACGTCGCAACATTGCATGCAATTTCACTGGCAATTTGCTAGTTGCAGTGAAATCATGGACACATTGTTCTATTTTGTTGCTGTGTACAAATGGAACAATGTGTTCATGATTTCACTGCAACCAGCAAATTGCCTGTGAAATTGCAAGCAAAATTGCCACGTGTGACGGTACCTTTAGAGCAGGGGTCTCAAACTCAGCTGGGTTGGTGGGCCGCACATCGAAAAACATTTATAGCGGGGGGCCGCATCCCTTGTAGGACTAAGTGATATTTTTAGTAATACCAGAATTTTTTGTTCAATGTAGTGAAGTACAAATCCTGATCACCTTCTTGTAGTAATGTCCCCATCCTGTAGTAATGTACTTTTCTACTGATGTCCCCCATCCTGATCCCCTTTTCCAGTGATGATTCCCATCCTGATCCCCTTTTCTACTGATGTTCTCCATCCTGATCCCTTTTTCTAGTGATGTCCCCCATTGTGATCCCTTTTTCTAGTAATGTCCCCCATCCTGATCCCTTTTTCTAGTAATGTCCCCCATCCTGATCCCTTTTTCTAGTAATGTCCTGCATTATGATCCCTTTCTCTAGTAATGTCCCACATCCTGATCCCCTTTTCTAGTCATGTTCCCCATCCTGATCCCATTTTTTTGTGATGTCCCCATACTGATCCCCTTTTGTAGTGATGTCCCCCCATCCTGATCCCCTTTTGTAGTGATGCATCCTGATCCCCTTTTCTAGTGATGTCCCCATCCTGATCCCCTTTTCTAGTGATGCCCCCATCCTTATCCCCTTTTCTAGTGATATCCCCGATCCATCCTGGTCTTCTTTTGTAGTGATGTACCCAAACTGATCCCCTTTTGTAGTCATGTCCCCTTCCTGATCTCCTTTTCTAGTGATATCCCCCATCCCAATCCCCTTTAGTAGTGATGTCCCTCATCCAGGTCCCCTTTAGTAGTGATGTCCCCCATCCTGATCCCCCTTAGTAGTAATGTCCCTCATCCTAGACCCCCTTTTGTAGTGATGTCCCCCACCTGATCCCCTTTTCTAGGTATGTCCCCATCCTGATCTACTTTTATAGTGATGCGCCATCCTGTTTTACCTTCTTTTTACACACTCATTCACACTCATACACACCCACACACACACACACTCGCACACATCCTCATACACACACTGAAACTCACACACACCTCACACACTTTCTTATACACACACATCGCCACTCTCATACTCACACACTCACCGCCACACACACACTGACACTTTTCTCACTTTAATGATGCATCGCTCCAGTGCAGGGTGCTGCCGTGGTCCCCGCTGTGCTGACTTCCGGCCTTTGCTGTGCTATGACTTCCTCCAGCCGCCGCTCAGACAAGCTGTTGCTCAGCAAGATCAATGCAATCTGCCAGCCAGAGGCCCGCATGTGACGTCCTATTCCGCCATCAGTTGTGGGCCTCTCTTTGGCTGGCAGCTTGCATTGATCTTGCTGAGTGGCAGAGCTTGTTAGTGTTGCAGACGGAAGTCATCAAACAGCGGGGACTGCAGCGGTCCCCTGAACTGGGGCGATGCATCGTTAACTTGTCCAAGGTGCCGCGGGCCGCATAGTGAAGCCACAGGGGCCGCATGCGGCCCTCGGGCCGCGTGTTTTAGACCCCTGCTTTAGAGTATAATGGCAGCTAAATATTTATATACGCTGGAGCGAGGTGAGTATGAAATTTTTTATTTTTAGGGTTGTCCCTTTCATCCGTGGTCCGTGTACATGGAAGACATCCATGTGCATGGACGTTTCACGGCGAAAGCGGTCCGTGTGTCCGCAAAAAAAAATGGACTTGTCGCGTGTGGAGCACACGGACACGCATGTGCTCCACACAGAGACACGGCCCGTGCGGAAAAACGGAAGACTGAATTTGCCCATAGGGGAACATGTGTCCCCATATGTCCGTGCCTCCGGCATGTGTCGGCACGGACCGCACACAAACCGGAGGCACGGATGTGTGAAACTGGCCTGAGGCCGGTTTCACACATCCGTGTCACCACGGACGTGTGAAACATGGTCGATTGGGGGCGGGGCGTGCATACGTGTCACAGATGTGTGACACATGTGTACAGTCCGTGTGCTATCCGTGGGGCCGTGGATAGCACACGGACAGCCTGTCACCCGCATAGTTACCTCCACCCAGCGCCGCTACTCTCTCATGCGTGTCCGTGTGCTCCACAAGGCGACGAGTCCATTTTTATGCGGACACACGGACCACTTTCGCCGTGAAACGTCCATGCACATGGATGTCATCTGTCTGACATCCGTGTGCAAGGACCACGGATGAAAGTGACAACCCTAAAAATAAAGAATTTTATACTCACTTCGCTCCAGCAGTGTCTGTTCCTCTCACTTCCGATGCCGCTCATTAGGGCTCATGAATATTCACTTCACTGTGCCCAAGAGCGGACCGGAAGTGAGAGGAGCAGACACCGCTGGAGCGAGGTGAGTATAACATTCTTTATTTTTAGGGTTGTCACTTTCGTCCGTGGTCCGTGCACATGGATGTCACACAGATAACCTCCGTGTGCATGGACGTTTCACGGCGAAAGCGGTCCGTTTGTTCGCAAAAAAAATGGACTTGTCGCCGTGTGGAGCACACGGACACACATGTGCTTTACACGGAGACACGGTCCATGCTGAAAAACAGAAGAGTGAATTTGCCCATAGGGGAACATGTGTCCCCGTATGTCCGTGCCTCCGGCATGTGTCGGCACGGATGTTAACCGGACTAAAGATGTGTAAATCAATATGCAAAGATATGCTGAAATAAAAATTTTCTTTTTGGGGGGGGGGGGGGGTGGTGGTGAGGGCAACGGTTATGGTTTGTCTTTGAGCTGTGAACTTTTGCTTATCTAATTAAGGATTTCCAATGGGTGGGTTCACATCAATCATTAAAAAGGTGTTCACATGGAGAAATACCTCAAAGAAGCTTCAGTGACAGTGAATAGAGCCTTTGGTGGTGAATAGTGGGGTTTTTAGAGAGGGTGATTTTATTTTGTGTGTGTGTATACTGTTTATTACTAGTTGATTTTAGCCGCTGAAATGTTTGGTACATGAACAGGTTATATCTTTTTAATTATTAATTAAATGTGTAACATATTAAACTCCAGAAAATAATCATCTGCGTTTGTTTTTTTTTTTTGCTTAGCAGGAGACATGGGGATTTGCCAATGCCGCAGTGCTAAACGTCGGGATCCTGAAGATGAGGGAAGCTGCTTTCGGGTGAGGGTATACAAATGATGGCATCTTTAGGACTCCATCACAAAAGGCAGCTTTGGCACAATTTAGGCAACTCTTACCTGCCCCTGCCCCCACCTCTCCTCATTTTTTTCCTTATACCCTTTAGTAAACCATAGTGTTTGAGCATCTTGCAGTTTGATGTAAGCTTCTGTTCCCACAATGAGCTTTTGATATTGCAGAATTTCTGCATCTATTATTTAAAATTTAGATTACTCGTGTTCAGTGGCAGAATTTGAAGCTAATGGGCCCCGATGCAAAAGCTCCAATAGGGCGGCAATTGTGCTTTAAAAAAAAGAAAAGTTGCTTTTGTTTTTGATACTTCTTGGAGTTTGGCTTTGACAACTTGTATTGATCTGCTTGGGTGTGAAATACATGCGGTCTTGATGTGCCTCTACTGAACAAACCACAGGCATTAGAATTGCTCCTTTTTTTTCTTTTTTGCATCTATTGCGTTGTGGTTACCCACACTTTATCTGTTATATCTGAACAATCTCTTTCAGTAATATGACATGCTCCATGTTGTACAAGCACAATGAATATGTTCGTTTCACTGCAATCAAGATTGTTCAGAGATTGAACAGATAATGTGTGTGGTAACCCACCATCAGTATTTGCGTTGTAATTTTGTGATGAGCGGAGAATTTGGGTGTGTACACATGATATCTTTTAGGGTACCTTCACACGCGAGCAATATAGCTAGGCAATTTCACTTGCAACTACGTGCAGTGAATCATGACACATTGTTCCATTTGTACACTGCAATGTTGCCTGATTTCACTGCAACATAAGTTGAGTGAAATCATCATTTGCGACATTGGTGGTGGTGTGTGTTTTTTTTTTTTTTTTTTTTTTTTTTTTTTTCTTATGCTGGGAGTGGTGCTTTAAATGTAAGTTCCTGCCCCTGTATTATACACACCTGCCACCGTCTTCCTCTTTTAACCAATAGCGCTTTGGTCGGTTTATGGCGACTTGACTTATAACCTGCTGTCTGCTCCAGGGTTTCATGGAGCACGATGGAGATCTCGAATAAACAAAACTCTGAGAATCTTGTTCTGGCTCTCATAGTTATATTGAGCTTCTTGTGACTTAACTTCTGACTTCCAGCCAGTTAGAAGTTGCAGACATAAGATGACACCCCAAGGCCGGAGCAACAGCAACAGGTGAGTAATTGCAAGTACGTGCCCATTGTATTATAAAGCATCACACCAGTGCTGTAAGCAGAAATGCTGGAGTGGTGCTTTAGGCTACGTTCACACGTAGCATATTTCTGCATTTACATAGCGCTTTTTAGTGCTCCGTAAATGCAGTGAAACGCAATGCTGTAACGCATCCCAGCAAAAGCAATGGCTTTTGCTGAAATGCATTCACACAGTCCGTAATTTTGCGGATGTTCATCTGCAAAAAGAATGACTGTGGATTCTTTGCGCTTTTACTTACCTCACCACATTCCCCCGGAGATCTCTCTTCATACCGGCACCGTAGGACCTTGTGCAGGGCCTTAAACAGCACCGTGACGAGCAACGTCACCCAGTCACATGGTGCTGCTGGGTCCAGAGGCCATGCTCATTGCGGCCCGGCGGGGGATCAGAAGACCCCGCCGGTGGTCACTGAGGGAGCAAGCACAGGAAGAAAGCGCAGGTCATTCACACACAGAACACTGTTCTGTGAGGATGCATTCTTGGTGCAGTTTTGCACGAAAACTAATTCTCACAAAAACACTGTGAACGTAGCCTTAAAGTGAATCTGCTGGCAATGTGTGAATGTAAGTTTACAGAAGTGTTCTGGACAGCAGTTCTGTATCTGGTGCTCTGGAGTAATCTGAAGGGGCTCACATTTCCCCTTCTATTGTACAAGCCTCTTCAGTGCTTTCCTATGACACTTCAGGCTAGAGGTTTGATGAGGGATGGCCATATCATTGGTGCAACTTATGTGCTGCACAGGGGCCCAAGAGGTAAGCGAGCCCATTTACATCTTCAAAATAGGTGGAATTGGACTGCAAAAATGCCAATCTATTATTATTGCAATTTTTCATTTTCTGTGTCCGACAATGGGTTTGATCACTAACTGAGCAGGGTAAAACTTGTGCTGTAATACAGCCTACTTGATATGACATTTCTGTTCTTCTTATTTTTAAGGTAAGCAACGTGAATGACCATGGCAAAAGTGTCTGTCCAGGAATCATGGAGCTTACAGAGACCACTCTAATTTTTCATATTAAGAGAGGAGGGTTTGTGAAATGGCCTTATGTCAGCCTGATTAAGTATGGCTATGACGCCGATCTGTTTTCCTTTGTCTGTGGCAGGAGATGTCAGACTGGAGAAGGTAATGTTATCTATAAAAAATTCTCAGTTCAATATTCTGCACACAAAGTCTTTTTGAAGAGCTTATGGGGTGGAAACTGAACAGAACCAAGCTCAACCAGCCCACGGGAATCCCCACCCAGGGGGCCCCTCTGCAGTAATACATAACTTGCCCCCACTTTCCTCCCCGAAACATGACCGGTAGTTGGTACAATACACTTGCCTCCTTTTGTCTACACATAATGAAACATATCATCATTCGTTTTACAACCTACCCAATATACTATGTAGATGCATACCGTAGATACATCTGTGAATTTGTAGTACATCTGTAGTATTTGCATGTAGATGATCAGTGGACTTCCAAAGTCAATATTATCGGAGAGATACTGAGCAGGGTCTTACAATTTTTGAGGAGGATTAGGGGTTTCTGCTTTGAATCACTTTGAATAGAGAACCTGCTCTTGGCCAATATTACTAGTGTTTATAAAGTCAACACTTAGTAGTCTTGTGATCTGGTTACATCACTTCCATTTACTGGAGCTTGTACCTCTCATTTACTTACACACTAGTTATCCTGGTGTAATTATTGTTAAGGACATCAAAAGCCAAAGTCCAACATTTTATCTGCATTCCCAGCTGAAGTCAAAAGTTGAAGCTATAACTTTTTTTTTTTTTTTTTTCCACCAGGTTGTTAGAATCGCACAACTATAACTAAAGCTTTGTTCACATTGGTTGAACACTGATTGTTCAGTTAAATTCCGGGTGTGTAATGGAAATCAGACCCCTATTATAGTTAAGTGGGTTCTGTCATGTAAGGGATGTAGAACTTAGTTAATTTTTGTGTAGTTTTGTGACTGAACAAAATACATAAATCACCTACGCAATTCTGAAAATGTTGACAGTCCAAAATGTAGCAATGGCTTATAGTGACCCAATTAGGATGTAACAAGGCAGAAGTGATGATGAACCAGAATCGGGCCAGGTCTTGACACCAGAATAGTACCTTAGGACTCGGACACACATCAGTGAAACTCGTCCGAGTTTACTGTGTGGAAAAATCGCATTGCTCTGAGGCCAATGTTAGCTAATGTCCGAGAGCACATTTCCAAGTCTCGTACGCTTTTTCCGCATCCGATTCTTGGATTGAAAGTCAATTGCAACATGTGCGATTCTATGCGAGTCACGGACGAGACTCGCCAATGCAAGTCTATGGGTCCGACAAAAACTCGTATTGCACTCGGACCACACTCGCACCATCCGAGTCTGTGAGATTTTTAATTGATACATTACCATTCTGTAGCTCAGACAACTGTACAAAATGCAACTGTAAATGATTATACAGTAACTAGCTGCTGAGGAAAAAAACGTATTGCACTCGCAAGCCACACTGACCAAAAAGTCAGATGACACTCGTCCAACTCTCGGATCTGAGAACCGGAGCATTTTTTTAACTCATATGTGTGTCCATACCCTTAGGGTACGTTACACGTCGCAATATCGTTCTGATATCGCATACAATTTCACGGGAGCGTGCACGGTTTTGGCACTTGTCCAAGATCGCATAGGAGATGTTACACAGGGAGATATCGGCAGGCAACGCAACTAGGATGATGTACGCAACTTTAGTGCGCTGGGTATGAGCAACCCAGCATCCGAGCATTAACATTGTAGTGAATAGGGGAAGTTGCAAACAAGATCGTAGTTGCACCGTCACACAGCACGATCATGCCAGATCGCATATGCAACATTGTGCAAGCCCTTCAACCGTACAATCTTCTTGCAATATCGTACCTGCGATTTATTGCAGTCACATTGCCCTGTTACATGACACAATGCACCAACGATATCAACTGCCGTACCACATGACTTTTTCGATATTGCATCGATATTGCGACGTGTAACGGTACCCTTATATTAAGTGCTTCGTAAGGTACCATTACACAGCACGATGTTACATGCAACATCGCTGTAATTTTGCTGATTCAGCAAAGTTGCAACAACATTGCTGGAGCATCGTGCTGTGTAACAGCGCGATTTTTCGCTTTGTTGCAAGTTGCCAGGTTTGAGGACATTGACCTAAAACCTGGCAACTTGCAACCAGCAATTTGGCAGCAAATTGCTGTGTAACAGCGATGTTGCCAGCAATTCCGCCTGTTCGCTGCATTGAAGCATATCGTTCGCTGGGTTGTGCCCAGCCCAATGAGCGATCGCTGCTTCAACATCGCAGCGTCGTCCCAGGCAACATCTGCCTGTGTGACACCTAGGCAGTGATGTCTGAAGCGAGCATGCACCCGCAGCATCGCGTTCCGACATCGCGATGTTGTACCGTGTAACGGTACCTTATAAGTCAAAAGCAAGACTAGAGCATAATTGTGGAGAAAGGCCAAGGTGATCATCACAAATTCAAAGTATGTACATTTTATTGTCAAAGTATTTTAATCAACAGATCTCATTAAGGAACAGTTACATGGCAGAACATAGTTAACGATGTCGCTGATAGTCACGGGTTTGGGGGGTTCCAGCAACATCGTTAGGACATCGTCGCGTGAACACCAGAATTCAACAACAATAAGTTGTTAGATTGTTGATCACAGGTTTAGAACATGTTCTCAAACCTCACGATCAACGATCGCCAACCTGCTAGATCGTTGTGTGTGACAACGTTTATGACTTCGCCCATTCAAAGTAATGAGCAGGGATCGTTCGAGGGGTTGGCTAAGAACTGCTACTATTGGGATTGTCCACGATATCCACACGTGTGGCATCCTACCAACGATGTCAAAACTATGTCTGCAACGACTGCGCGCCCACGAGATCATTGCGGACATTGTTCCAACGTCGTGTCGTGTAACGGTACCTTTAGGCTGGAGCTGACGACTGTTGCAAGACTCAGAGAATTGCTGCCATTCAACATCATTCGGGACTATTTTAGACCATCCGTTTTGCTGTAACGTACAGCCAAATTGCAGATGCACTACTTGCATTGTTGATGTATATGGCTTGCAACCAGTGTTGTAAAGTACAATACATTTACAACTCTAGTGGTAGGTCACAATGTACCACCAAAGAAAATGATTAGTTCAACTTCAGAGTTGTGTAGTTCTTTCTAGTCTATTGTGGTTGCTGGTTACTATTGATACCTGACATGACCAGAGGGCAAGAAGCTACGTCAGAGCACGTATTACAGGCCAGAGTGCAATGTTCCTTACTTGTAGTATTTACTCCACGAATTATGTAGTCACTTAACTTTTAACCTCTGTGTATATTTATATATTTTTTTTCTTGTTTGTTTAGGGATATTTGGGTTCAGATGTAACCGTGCAGAAGAGCTGTTTAATTTATTACAAATATGCATGCAAAATAATCGAATTAGTGTCATTTCTGATACGGATGGTGACTCTCCAGTAGGTGAGTGCTACATCCTTACTGTAACCTTATAACTGTACCAAAGAGGTTTTGGAACAAAAAGATCTGAACCCTGGGTTCCCAATTCATTAGTTAACACCATAAACCAGCTTAAATTTGTTTTGAGAAGTGTGTATATTTAAATTTTTTTTTTCGCCATGTTTGCTTGGCTATGCTACTGCTTGTTTATATGCTGATGAATTTCATGCTTCCTATTGGTCTTCATCAGATGCTGAACGAAGATTCCCATACCGGTATGAGACTTATCCTTCTTGCCCAGCAGCCTCGTTCATCTCCTCTTCTCTAAGGCCGGAGCCGATTGGTAGTGAATTCATGACTGCTCCATCTTCTACAAGAACTTCAGAAGTGAGAATCGGTTGCTGTTCATTCCTTGCCAGACATATATTCTTCATAGCACTCTAAATTTTTTTTTTTTTTTTTTTTTTTTTTTTTACCCCTAGACCTGCACAAATACTGACTGTAACAAGGTGAAAAGTGAAACCGGATCCCATTTACTGCTACAACATAAGGCCTCAGATGGTGGCACGAGTCAAATGTCTACGCAAAGCTTTCTTGTAGAGGCGCATCATGAAGTTGAAGTTGACAAAGCCTGTACGGTTATGAATGTGATGGAAAACGGGGAGATGGAAACATTTTGCAGTATACAATCTGAAGACTTAAATGGAGTCATATGGGACACTGGTTATGACAGTGGTGACCGTCGAGAATTTTCCTGTGTGAGTCGAATGGGGTATGAAAATGTCTCGGTTGTTCCTGGATCGTGTCTTAAGCCCCGGAACATGTTAGTTTCGTTGACCAGCTCAGACTCTCAAAGCAGTGATAATCTAAGACATGATAGTCAGACATCTTCTCCGTCGGTCTTTGAGGAGCGATATAATTTTGATCAAAATATAACTTCTATGAATGAAAACGGCTGTTCATTACGCACAGAGAAATTGTCTTCAGTGAGAGGTTCCATAATCCATCAGGACAGTGCACCAATCTATTTTAATTTTGATGTTAGGCGGGCCTCTGAGGAATCAAAAACTCTCAATTATATCCAGGTGGAGATGGAAAGTGGTTGTGACTCCGACAACCCTCAAACACCTCAAAGTCCTGACGTACAGTGGAGCATGTGCCACCAGTCTCAGTTTTACACAGAAGTGGATTTGGCAAAAACCACAGCTTTGTCACTTATCCAGCGAAACTGGCCCAATGAAGATGGCACTAGGAAAACTAGACATAATGGCAAACCTCTCCCAGTTTGACTATCGGGTGCAGTTTTATAACATTTCAAGTCTTTTAAAGCACAGCTTCTTCTCACTGTTTGAGTGCACAGTTTAGTATGTAAAATCTGTAACTTTGGGGCACAATTCTTGCGGTCTTCACTTATTTTAAGCTGTTCTTCCACCATAGGAACCTGGAAACAAACAACAAGGGCACTAGCTTTTTTATATTCATTTTATTTTTTCTTTTATTTAATGTATGCTCTAACTAGGTAATCGGTCCAGTTGGGTACACTACAACATTTGGTCAAGTGTAGATCTTAACCTTCCTAGCGGTATTCCCGAGTGTGACTCGGGGTTAATTTTCACTAACAGAAGCGGTAACCCCGAGTCACACTCGGGAATACTCGCGGCTGCTGCTGCTGCTCAGTGAGAGGCCGCAGGGGGGCAAGAAAGTGCTGTCAGAGCCCAGCCCTCTGTGCCCTGCACCCGCGGCCCCTGCTCCAGCCGCGGGTGCCCTCTGTGCCCTGCACCCGCGGCCCCTGCTCCAGCCGCGGGTGCCATCTGTGCCCTGCACCCGCGGCCCCTGCTCCAGCCGCGGGTGCCATCTGTGCCCTGCACCCGCGGTCACTGCAGCCGCGGGTGCCCTCTGTGCCCTGCACCCGCGGCCCCTGCTCCAGCCGCGGGTGCCCTCTGTGCCCTGCACCCGCGGTCACTGCAGCCGCGGGTGCCCTCTGTGCCCTGCACCCGCGGCCCCTGCTCCAGCCGCGGGTGCCCTCTGTGCCCTGCACCCGCGGCCCCTGCTCCAGCCGCGGGTGCCCTCTGTGCCCTGCACCCGCGGTCACTGCAGCCGCGGGTGCCCTCTGTGCCCTGCACCCGCGGCCCCTGCTCCAGCCGCGGGTGCCCTCTGTGCCCTGCACCCGCGGCCCCTGCTCCAGCCGCGGGTGCCCTCTGTGCCCTGCACCCGCGGCCCCTGCTCCAGCCGCGGGTGCCCTCTGTGCCCTGCACCCGCGGTCACTGCAGCCGCGGGTGCCCTCTGTGCCCTGCACCCGCGGCCCCTGCTCCAGCCGCGGGTGCCCTCTGTGCCCTGCACCCGCGGTCACTGCAGCCGCGGGTGCCCTCTGTGCCCTGCACCCGCGGTCACTGCTCCAGCCGCGGGTGCCATCTGTGCCCTGCACCCGCGGTCACTGCAGCCGCGGGTGCCCTCTGTGGCCAGCACCCGCGGTCACTGCAGCCGCGGGTGCCATCTTTGGCCAGCACCCGCGGCCCCTGCTCCCTGTGCTGTGCGGCGGGGGGAGCACCGCCACCCGCTCCTGCTCCCGGTGCTGCGGAGGCGGGGAGCACCGCCGCCCGCCCCTGCTCCCTGTGCTGTGCCGGCGGGGGAGCACCGCCACCCGCTCCTGCTCCCGGTGCTGAGGACCGGGGTGCTGTCAGAGCCGGGGGGAGGGGGCTGGGGCATCGGGTCTTACCTGCCAGTTGCCACCGGCGCCGTGTGAGTGATATGGCACCCTTCTCCAGAGCTAGGGTTAGGGCTAGGCTTAGGGTTAGGGCTAGGGTTAGGGCTAGGGTTAGGGCTAGGGTTAGGGCTATTGTTATGGTGCTGTCACACAGCCCGATCTGGCCAGCGATGTCGGAAGCGATGCGCTGGTGCCCGCTCGCTTCCGACATCGCTGGCCAGCTGTCACACAGCATCGCTGCGGCCGGCGACACCGCAGCGATGCGGGCGGTGACATCGGCCGCTGGGCTGGGCTCAGCCCAGCGAGCGATCCGCAGCAACGCTGCGGCATAGGCTGGATCGCCGCCAACATCGCTCTGGCGATGTCACACGGCGCGATCCAGCCTTACCGCAGGTCGCCGGTTGACAGGTTTACGGTTCCTCCCGTAAACCTGTCAACCTGCGACCGCTCGTTTACACAGCGCGACGTCGCTAGCGACATCGCTGATACGTCACTTTTTCGGCGATGTCACTAGCGACGTCGCCAGGTGTGACAGCATCATTAGGGTAAGGGGGCGATATTGCTGCCCATTCATGTGGAGACGTGGGGGCGTGGCCTATTGCCGGCGTCATCGCCCCTACGTCGCCACATGTAAAGGGGCGATGTTGCCGGTCCCGGCCGGTCGCCTGGTTTCACAGCAGTGCTGTGAAACCTGGCGACCATCATGGGGCGATGTGCACACCGGTAACCGGGCGGCAGTAACCTGTCAGGCGATGGGAGCCATAGGCTCCCATTGTCCTGCATCGCCGCCGGGGTTGTCGCCCTAGAGGTTGCCGACACGGGGCTGGAGGAGTCACCCCGTCTAAACGGGGACGGCGCTGGTGGCGGGGGCGGCGAGAGCATGCACGCCCCCGCCATTCACCGCTGACATCTCCAGCCCCGTCGCCCCATGTGACGGGGCCGTTAGGGCTAGGGTGTTAGGGTAGAGCCTGGGCTGCAGACGAGAAG
Source organism: Allobates femoralis (assembly GCA_033576535.1). NCBI lineage: Eukaryota > Metazoa > Chordata > Amphibia > Anura > Aromobatidae > Allobates > Allobates femoralis. The sequence continues at coordinate 181,844,604 of JARQOC010000011.1, forward strand.
AGGGGCGGGAACACCCAAGGAAAGCTGGATGCTTCCCTCAGTTACCCTCCCCTCCTCTGTCACAGGGACATCCAGCGATGTCCCCGCTGCGATCGCCGGTGAAAGCTCCTTCGGATGCCCCATATGACTTCCTGGTTCCGTCTCTGTGAGCCGAAGCGGCTCATTGGAGGCGGAACTGGGTGGGAAAAAAAAAAAATATAACATTTCGGCCAATAAAAGAAATTTGTTATGAAAAAAAATGGTACCGCATTTAGGCTGCTTTCACATCAGCGGTTTTTGTAAATCGCGGCAGATGCGGTGAAAAAAACGAATCTGCCGTGATTACCGCATTACCGCGACACCTGCGGCACAGTTGGCGCAAGCCCCATGGAATGTCTATGGGGGCTTGCCGCAGATGCGGCAAGTGCGGTATCGGCACTTGCAGCAGGTGCGGCTGCAAAAAAAACGCGGCTGACAGCGTTTTTTTTTCGCGGCCCGCACCTGCCACAAGTGCTGAAACCGCACTTGCCGCACCTGCCCCACCCTTACCGCAAGCCCCATAGACATTGCATGGGGCTTGCCACAACTGTGTCGCGGTTATGCGGTAAGCGCGGCAGATTGGTTATTTTCACCGCATCTGCCGCGATTTACAAAAAAACGCTAGTGTGAAAGTACCCTTAGTACAAAAATCCTGACATAATCATACCGCCAGGTATAAGATTATTGATTATTGAATAAAATGTTATTATTTATTTAATTATAATTCATGATTTTATGTTTCGAACTTTATCACATCTGAGAGGTCTACTAGAGTCTTCTTTGATCAGGTAATTACTAAGAATTGCAGCCCTACTGTACATAACACAAAATTTCCATAAAAAAAAAATGTAACGCTTTTAGCATAAAATTCCAGAATTATTCGTAACGCCAGGGAGGTTAAGGGAGTAGACCTTATTCCCTTATTCAAACTAGCATATCTTGGCTATTAGCCCTTTACCATCTTCCCTCTCCCCCCCCCCCCCCCCCTTTTTTTTTATTTATTTTTTTTTTTATTTTATTTTGTACAACCTGACTCTGTCCAACAGCCTGAGCAGACAGGAAACTCGTGATGATTGAAACAATGTTTCTGCATAAAACTTAACTTATGCTAGTCAAATTTCATGTCTGGTTACATTTTAAGTTACGATCCGAAATGTCGCATGACAATTTATTTATTTTATTTTTTCTGTTCTAGTTCTCATTAGTGACAAACTGCATGTATTCTTGAATGTGGTTTAATAAAGCATTAACGTTTTTAGTGTGCATATTTGTGTTTACTTAAATAACCTGTGAACATGCATGTGTGTGTTTTGTGTGTGTGTGTGTGTGTGTGTGTGTGTACACACTCTCCAATCACACACCACCTTCCTGTCCGCTTAACAGATGGATCATGTTTATATTGTCACTGGATTTCTGTGGATGGTTACGATAAATAAAATTATACTTGTCAGCTGCTTCATGCTCAATTTAAAGCACGGGCACCATGAATCAGAGCCTTCAAGTACAATTGCATCTAGGTACCAGGGCCAATGTCAGCACCTGGGCAAGTGCTGGCGCCCACTCGCCCTCTGTGAGCTGAAGCAAAGAGGGGGCCCGCTCAGACAGCTGCCCTCTCTTGCTCTGCAATGATCTGTGCAGAGCAGAGGAGGACGCTAACCAGGAGCTACAACTAGGCTGCATTAGCTGTGCATCTAAAGGATCTGTCATATGACTGATCACATTACTGAAAGGAAGGTCTTGGTAGTCTTGCAGCTACTCAATGTTGGCAGCCTAGGTGTAGCTCTCAGTGGCTCCTCTTTCCTGGTCTGCTTTGATCAAGAACTGCAAGATTTCGTATTGTACCATCTGTGTGTACGTAGTAGAGCCATCCATGTGTATGGGCATATTGCAGAGGTGTGTCTAATATATAATTTGCAGAAAAACACTAACAATAGATCCCTGCTAGGGATTGAAGTGATGTATCGTCCATAGAGACAGACCATGCAGTTGCTATGGGGCCCCCTGAGTCCCCTTCAGGACTGGAGATAGAAAGGTGTTGTGTGCTTTGGGTTTTGCTTGGTGTGAGGTCCCTCTGTTGCTCTCGGTATGACATTAACCCCCCCCCCCCACCCCCACCCCCATTGGGGAGATAATGACATAGTGGCAGACGCACTCTGGGGTGCCACATTCCCCTCTAGTGAAATTCAGTACTCCAGGACTGAGAGCACCTTTTTCAAATGAGAAAGCATGAACAACTATAAAGAACAATTCAAGGTGTACAGAGTCTCAAAAATACAAAAAACAATAAAAAATGAAAAGAAGTCACTCTGGTGATTAGTCCTTCCACCGTTGGCTGAATATACATTGTCGTTACCATAACCAGTCCAGTGGCATAATAGTCCATTTTTAATGATAAGAGTTCAAGAAATCTGAAACGTTCATACAAAAAGTTTCTGTAGTGGTATACTAGAGTGTCTTCTTATGGCCACTTTACACACACCAACTTATCTGTCCAACTTCTGAACAACTTACTGGTTGCAGTGAAATCATGGACACATTGTTCCATTTGTATACAGCCACAAAATGGAAAAATGTGTCCATGATTTCACTGGAACCAGTAAGTTGTTCAGAAGTTGGACAGATAAGTTGGTGGGTGTAAGGTGGCCCTTAGTCTTACCATGGAACTGACAAGTTCACTGTTATCAGGGAGTGGTTCTTCCTGTTTCTTTTACAGGTGCCTTTTCTGGTATCCTCCACTTTTGGTGCTTGTTGTCTCACTGGATCGGGTACCATTACTTGGGGGAAGGTGTGGCGCCCCACATGGTCAGGCGTCATAGTGGGGTATTGCACTCTCACTGCAAGTGGATAGATACTGGGCTGGTGGGTGGGACCCATTCCTGCACTCCCACATTAAAGTAGTGGTGGGAGATTGTTCCTGGGAGGGAGATATATTCACCTCTAAAGGGAGTCAAAGAGTAGTCAGAGTTAGTGAGGAGAATGGAGTTGGAGAGGAGTCGAGGAGGAGTGTGGAGCGAATCGGAAGGTTAACCCGGACAGCTCTACGCTGATCCGGAGGGAAGATGAGAGGATCCTGAGAGAGGGTGCCTGACGCGTGGAGTCTGGGCCGTAGAGAGAAAGGGGAAATCCCAGCGTGGAGTGACCATACTCCAGGCAATTCCCCCAGTCCACCACGGAATGCCGGACCCGAGGAAACGGCTGGAGTCCACCTCTGAAGTCGTCAACCAGCTGCTGCGGTCTGTTCACAGGCTGCGCCACCCTGCCAGACGGAGCGGTCTGCCTGCTTCCTCACCACGAGGGAAGGAAGCCTCAAGTCTATCTTTAAGGAGCCATTGGGTATAGACTCATCCTATGCGGGGAAGAAAGGACACGGGTTCGTCAACTAAGGCATACCACGGGTACCGCCATACCACCTGGCATCCACTTGCAGCCACCCTTAGAGCTACCTGTTTCTTTAACAACTGTTACTGAACTGTGGACTTGTATGCTGATGACTGTTTATAGTAAAGTAACCCCTCACCTGGTACTACAGGTGGCGTCACGTGACAAAAACTCTTATCCCCTGTACATAACCCCTTACTGAAGTGTCACCCAGGCCATGGGCTCAGGCGCTGCCACCCGTGACATCCCTGTGAAAAGACCCCTCCGAGCCTGATACCCGAGTACACCAGCGCTTGGAGCTAGACAAAGGCTAACATGGGAGCTACGACTGCTCCATTGTACTGTGTCCAGGTGTTGGGAAAGTCTCCTAGTACTGTATAGATTACTTCTTTTCTTGGGGTTTCACTGGTGCCGGAACTTCTAGTATTCTCTCTTGGGACTTCAGTGTTTCAGGACATATTTTATGATGGTCTCTTGACACTGCTGTTGATGTCTTCTCTTCATCTTTACTTCCTAAGCACACCTTGTTATTGTCAAAATTTGATGGTAACATGGTGTATGGCACTGCTTCCCACTTCCGATTTGTTGGTACATCTCTGTTTTGTCCCCTTCTGATGACTGCAAATTGCTAGTGCTCTAATTACCTGTCCCTTAGATAATTCTATGCTCGTACTTACACCATCATTGGCAAACAGACAGCTTTGAACTCGGCTAGAACGATGACTTGTAGTAAGAAAGGAGAAACGCTGCAGTTTTCTTCCAGAATCTTGTATTACGTTCAACGTAACAGCAGGTGAAAAGGAATAATCTGTACAGGGGTTGCAGACATGCGTCTTCAGCAATGGCTTCTCTAAACTAAACTGAGGAAGAAGGGAGGCGCACCCTCTACAGAGGCAAACTAAGGGAGGGACATAGGGACAATCTTTGTACACAGTCTAATCTACCTGGTAACAAGGAAAATTACTGATTGGAGGAAATACTCAATGCAGAGAAATATACACAACAGGCTGTTCCCATTCGTCGGCCACAACAGTCTCTTTCTCTTAAGAACTTGCTCACCTGGTTTCAAAGGGGTTGCTGGAGCATGCTGGTTACATGCTCTTTCTTGTCTTTCTCTCGCTTGGGACAGACTTTTTTCAACACACTCTTACACTTGGCGATACTTCTGTCAACGTTCCACATCCCAATCTATTTCTGATGTATCTGCATCTGGCTTTAAAATTCCCATATCTTAGTCAATAGACAGCTTACCAAGTCTTACTCTCATCAGATAGGCTGGAGTACAGTTGATGGAACTCTCACGGACACTGTTATATCAATCCACTAGATCTGGCAACATCTCCGGCCACATAGTTCTCTTCCACTGGCAATGTCTTGAGCAGTTTTATGTCTACCTGGTTCATCTTTTTGCACATGCCATTGGTCTGTGGATAGTACGGTGTTGTTCTTATTTTCTTGCACCCGTACAAATTACAAAACTCCTGAAACACCTCTGCTTCAAACGCTGGACCTTCATCGGTAAGGCCCTGTTCTGGGTACCCATGCGGTCTGCAAAAGTGGGCTTGAAATGCTTTAGCCGCTGTCTTGGCTGTCAGGTCTTTCACAGGTACTACCACCAAGAAATGACAGTAGTGGTCTACTATGGTAAGAGCACATACATAGTCTGATCTACTCTGAGTCAGCTTCACGTGATCTAAGGCCACAAGTTCAAGTGGTTGTTTAGTAACAATGGGCTGGAGTGGGGTTCTCTGACTGTCTCATTCATTCCTCATCAGGCTGCATGGACCACAGTTTCTGCACCAATTCTCAATGGCTCTTCTCATTCCAACCCAGTAGAATCTTTCCCTCAGCAGTACCTCCAACTTCTTTCACCCAAATTGCCCTGCGCCATCGTGGTACGCTTCTAAGACCATCTATACATCCCATTTTGGTACTAAAATCTGCCAGACTAGTTTGTGGTTTTGGGATTAGTATGACGTCTGCACAATCTACACCCATATAACAACTTACTTCACTCTTTACACAGCTGTTGTGTCTCTTGTGAGGCATCTGGACCAGGATATGACCCTTCTTGCGTCAATAGCTCCTTGACTAAGCGTACTGCTGGATCACTGTCTTGCATTTCTGCCCATCCATGGTGGGGTAACGGATTCAACGTGGCTTCTTGATGTTTGTTGTGCACGTGGTTCTTACATTGTGTCACATGAGGGCAGTGAAAAGCCGGTAACTCTATCTCTTCCAGTTCTTCCGGTTCTTCCCCCACGTCCTGCAAGTAAGGCATCCTGGACAATGCATCAGCATTGGCGTTCTTGTGACCTGCCCGGTACTTGATGGTAAAATTATAATTAGATAGTCAAGCCATCCACCGCTGTTCTAGTGCGCCAAGCTTCGCTGTCTGCAGGTGGATCAACGGGTTATTACCTGTCAAGATGGTGAATTTGGCTGCAGCCAGGTAATGCCTAAAACGTTCTTTAACTTCTCAGTGACGAAGAAATTTGTCATTTTTCATTTTCGTTTTTTCGCTCCTCGGCTTCCAAGAGCCATAACTTTTTTATTTTTCCATCAATATAGACATATGATGGCTTGTTTTTTGCGGGACGAGTTGTACTTTCAGATGCAATAATTTGTTTACCATATAATGTACAGGGAAATTGCAAAAAAAAATTTCCCAAATGCAGTGAAATTGCAAAAAAAGTGCAATTACACGTTTGTTTTTTGGATTTTTTAGTCGCCGTGTTCACTATATGGTAAAACCGACATGACGGTGCGATGCCTCGGGTCAGTACGAGTTTGTAGATACCAAACATGTATACCTTTATTGGTATCTAGGTGGTGGAAAAAAATTCAAAAGCATGAAAAAAAAAACATTGCACTTTTTGCGCCATGTTCTGCGACCCGTAGCGTCCTCATTTTTCGGGATCTGGGGCTGGGTGATGGCTTATTTTTTGCATCTCGAGCTGATGTTTTTAATGATACCATACTTGGGTGCATGCACTGTTTTGAGCGCCCGTTATTGCATTTTTTAGCATTGTTGCAGCGACCAAAAAAACCGTAATTTTGGCGTTTGAACCATTTTTTGCGCTACGCAGTTTACGAATCTCATTATTTGATTATTTATATTGATAGATCGGGCGATTCTGAACGCGGCGATACCAAATATGTGTATTTTATTTAATTTTTTAATACTTTTATTGTGGATGGGAGAAAAGGGGGGTGATTTGAACTTTTATGTTTTTTGTTTTTTTTTTTCAACTTTGTAAAAACTTTGTTTATTGATTCCTAATTTTACACTGCCCCATAGAGAGGCATGCAGATGCACAGTCCGATCACTTCTGACACATACAGAGGAGCTGCAGCTCCTCTGTATGTGTCAGAATCGCGGACCTGTTGTGGTTGGCAGCCCCTGCCAACCACAAGCAGGAAATGCTCCATGACAGGTTCCAGGGTCAAGCCAGGACCCTGGCCTGTCACATCAGCACGGGAGATCCCGCGATACTATCGCGAGATCTCCCCTGGAGCCCGGTAAGCACGCGCTGCTGGCTCCGTCTCCCTTAGATCCCGCTTTCAGAGATTGATGGCGGGATCTAAGGGGTTAACAGCACCGATCGGATGGCGGGACCGATCGGTGCTGTTAGACCGACATCTCAGCTAGTGAGATCAGCTGAGATGTCGGAGGTTTGAAGTGAGCTCCACGCCGGAGCTCACTTCAAACACGGGGGTAATGACAGCCGACGTCTAGAGACGTAAGGCTGTCGTTAACAGGTTAACTGCCCAGACGATGGCCAGGTACTCTTACTTGAATGAGCTGTAATTCTCTGGGTTCCTTTCTGTAGGATGCTGTAAAATATAAAAGGGAGGGGGACAAGAGGCGCAATAGTGCCCTATCACTAGTGACACTAGTGTATTGTGGTGCTGCTATGGAGCCGCTCACCTGGTCCAGTTGTGATCCCCACAATTGGTTTGAAGGCGTTTCGGAATCAATGTTCCAAGCTGCTGCAGGACCTCCACCTACCATTGGATAGTGGTATGTTCCAAGAAAAATGTTTGGAGTGATGGTGTGCCACGGTCCGCGCTGCTCAGGGTTCAGAATAACTCACCAAAGAGCCAATCAAATTTCCATCCTCTTTATTCCTCCTACGCGTTTCAGCGCCACACCTGGCGCCTTCCTCAGGGATATTGGAATATCCCTGAGGAAGGCGCCGGGTGTGGCGCTGAAACGCGTAGGAGGAATAAAGAGGATGGAAATTTGATTGGCTCTTTGGTGAGTTATTCTGAACCCTGAGCAGCGAGGACCGTGGCACACCATCACTCCCATCATTTTTCTTTCTGTAGGATGGAGCTTTTTGCTTGCATAGGCTATCACTCTTTCTTTGCCTCTTTGTACCTGGGACAACAGTGCTCCCAATCCCATGTTACTAGCATCAGCATACAAGACAAATGGCTGGCTGTAATTAGGATAGGCTAGGATCTCATCTCCCGTCAGGGCCCACTTCAACTGCTGAAGGAGTCTTCTTTACTGCCCACTCGAATGAAGGACTCGGGTTCTTAGCTTTCTTGGACTGGCCTACCAGGAGGTCTTGCAGGGGTGCTGCCATCTTTGTAAATCACTTATTGAACCTTCTGTAGTATCCTACCAGTCCCAGGAACTGCCTCACCTCTTTGACACTAGTGGGTCTTGGCCAGTCCCTAATGACTTTTACTTTCTCAAGATCTGGTGCTACACCTTCAGAACTCACTACATGACCGAGGTACTGTACCTTTGGTTTCAACAGGTGACACTTGGATAACTTCACTTTCATGCCATAGCTGGACAAGGCTTCAAACACTTCTGCCAAGTGCTCCAGGTGGTCTTCATACATCTTGGAGTAGACTATGACATCATCCACGTACAGTAAGACTGTTTCAAAGTTCTTGTGCCCCAGGCAGCACTCCATCAGCCTCTGGAATGTTCCTGATGCGTTACAGAGCCCGAATGGCATACAGTTGAACTCACAGAGGCCCATCGGCGTGACAAACGCTGTCTTTTCTCGGTCCGCTGTAATGAGGTAAACAATTCAGACTGCCGCATTGAGATGGACATGGAATTGGACTTTGTGCAGTCTACTAATGCCCCCTGGTGGACAAGTGTGGAAGCAATCACAGAGGTTGGAAATCCCCTGCCCTCTCTTTTGTTTACCCAGGAAGAGAAAGGGCAGGAGAGCAGTGCAGACCTGGAGCTTAGCCAGGACAGACCTGCGTGTGGTGTCTCCCGACATGGGAAGAAATACCCCGTAAGAATCGTTGCTGCAACCCCTGGTCTGCAGGACATTGTCTTACCGAGGGTTCAACTCAAATTCAGGACATTGCCTCCGGAATTCAGGACATTGCCACCGGATTACATGTGCAGGGGCTGTGACCGACATAAGGGAGCCATCTGTGCTACCGTGATCTCCTTTCTGCTGCTCGGTGTGCCCCGGGACAGAGAGAGAGACTAACAAAAATCCGTTACCTGCGGAAGAAGACCAAAGAAGAGGACTGAGGAGTTTCCCCTTCAGCGCTGCACCGGGACCCGTCATCGTGAGATCCCAGGCCTGCCACGTGGGAGCGACATCTTCTTCTGTGATAGACTGGTACGTGATTTGAGGGAAAGTTAGGGAAAGATATCTCTATTTAGTTTTTTTCTCTTTGTCTTCTTCTTGCTGCGCACCTGGATAAAGTGAAGATCCAGGGACTCCACCATATACATGTGTGCAGCTAGATCAGTTGACTGTGTTATAGATATGTTTTACAGTAAAGAGATGTTACGACCGGTTAAATCTGAGTATGGAGATTCTGTTGAAGCAAGACATACACACACACCCGCGGCCTTACCACCGGTCGCTACATCTGGCGTAGTCGGCAGGATGTGTGATCAACAGAATCTCCTCCCGGTATTAACTTATAACCGGACAGCCCCCCCGGCATCTATTGTCAATCAGGTGAGGAAGTTTAACGGACAGAACTATCCTGTAACTGAATGGACCGAACAACTTAAGATAGTGGGGGAGATGTATAACATTGATCCTAAGACCTTAGCAGAAATGGCCATGCTAACATTAGAGGGGGAGGCGTGGACGACAGTCAGGCTGGAGACGGTTAGGGGCCGGCGTACATTGGATGACTTGGTGCGGGTGCTGGAGAACACCTATGGGCCGACCACATATGCGGGAACATTACGGTATATGTTCTTCCGGCGTACTCAACTCGAATCGGAGGACATCCCTCAATATGCCAACGCCCTCCAAGTACTGCTTGAACAAGCCTGCAGGAAAGAAGAACAGATAGCTAGTACGGGCGCCCGTGACCTGGTGTTGAGAGCTCAATTCGTGACTGGATTAAGAGACCTGTACCTTAACCGCTCACTGCAAGATCTACTCCGGATAAATCCGGCCCTTACGTTCGCTGAGGTTAAGCAAGAAGCGATAGAACGTTCGAGAGGACCTGTCATGGAGGCCCAGACTTATACCGCGGCTTGCAGGTCCATAACTGGTATCAGAACCCCGAACAATGACACGGAAGAACTGAAGCAGATGGTGGCAGAGTTGCAGAAACAGTGTTGCAGCTCACCCTGGACCAACAGGCGGACAGGCAAGCGAGACAACAACCCAGCCGGCCGATGGGAAGATGCTGGACATGCGGCGATCCCCGCCATAGAGGAAACCGTTGCCCCCAGAACGTTCAAGTCCATCCACAGGCCGATATACCGGAACCAGCAAGTCATGCCCCACAACAGCGGCCACTTTAAACTAGACGCCCCTGCCAAAGAGGCTCACTCGGCGGGGGAGGCCAAAGAGAGGGGTGTAGGAAAACAGAGCCAGCCACGGAACAAACTTGCATCAAACAGCCCTACCCTGGAAGTATTATTGGAAGGGACCGCCGTGCAAGGATTAATGGATACTGGGTCTCAGGTATCCACCATCTCCGAGCAGTTTTATGAAGAGTATCTGAAGCCGCGGGTTGCCTATGACCCTGATACTACTATCAAGATCAAAGCAGCCAATAATCTACCCATTCCGGTGACGGGAGTTGCCTGGATGAACACCGAAGTCTGTGGCAAGATCTCGGGAAGAGAGGGATAATCGTGGTCAGGGAAGGCTGTGGATCAGCAACGCCCATGATTATTGGGATGAACATCTTGAAAGACCTGAATCTGGTGTTGTTTACCAAGAGGGGGCCCAAGTACTGGCAAGAAGTGACCACACATAGGGCCACCCGCCGAGCCTTCCAACAAGTGGTCCGGACCTGCAATCTCCAGCGAATGACAGAAGAACAACTGCCGCTGGCCACGATCACCGTACCCCGCCATACTAGGATAACTTTACCTGCTGAGAAGGAGACCGTTATCTCGCTACCCCTTAGCACCACAAGACAGCTCGAAGGCGTGGAGGTGCTGATTGAGCCGCGCTCCCCGAAGGAAGGGAAGCTGAACCCCCTAGTTGCTCGAACGCTAGCCGTTGTGAGAAAGGGGAGAATTCCTGTCAGGCTGAGTAACACGGCTAACGTGAGCGTTGACCTAGAGGCTGGTACACAACTCGCCCGAGTTTACGCCCTGACTGAAGAGGTGAACCCTATGAACCCCCTCCAGTTTGTACCGTCTACAGAGGGAGATTGGACAGTGACGGTCTCTGCCATGGCCGCTGTCGCGGGCGACATCAACGCGGGGCGAGAACTACGAGAAAAGTGCCAGTTGGACATATCCCAATACTCCAATCAAGAAGTGTCCCAGGTGGAAGAGTTACTTCAAGAGCACCAGGCGTCCTTTGCCCGGCATGACACCGACTTTGGATGCACCCCCAGTATCAAGCACGAAATCCCCACAGGTGATACCGCTCCTATCCGTGAAAGGTACCGCCAAATACCTCCCAACAATACCAAGAAGTGAAAAATCTCCTGAATTCCATGTTACACGCTGGAGTGGTACGAGAAAGCCAGAGCCCCTGGGCTGCACCAGTGGTGATAGTCAAGAAGAAAGACGGGTCCCTGAGGTTCTGCGTGGACTACCGCCGTTTGAATGCTTGCATCATCCGGGACTCATACCCTTTACCAAGGATCGAAGAATCCCTGACAGCCCTGAAGAGTACCTACATGTAACGTCTGGCACCAATCCTCCAGCTTTCCCTCAGAGCCATTGCTTTCCGCCTGATCAGATGGGTTCAAGGGTTCTACTGCCTTGATGTAGTTGTTATCAACAGTATACAATTTACAATGGTAGCATTCCTTGGCAGTTTGACTTCTTCTTCACCACAATTTAAGATGCATACTGTTACCCTCCCCTTGCGTACATCAACTACCCCTCTGGCTGTCAGGACAGTGGGCCTACTGTCTGAGTACACAGGCTCTACCAGGGCGTGGTAGTCTCGCCCTTTAAGGCCTATTGCTGCTCTACACCAGACTAATATTTCACTTTTCGGGGGTATTGCAATGGGTACTGGATCACTTATTCTTACACTGCTGATTTCTCCTCCGGACAACTCTACCTTCTGTCTCAGCATCAGGGCCTTTATTTCTTTTCGCAGGACTTGTTGCTGCCCACTATTGACAGTTTTGACAATCTGCAGTAACAAGGCAATAATCTCTCCAGGACAATTTCCTATTACTTAAGTGCCTAAAGTTATAAAAGGGTTACGTTCTTGCTGATCAACATCAACAATTATCAATCCTTGTGCTTTCAATTCCACCTGCCCCACCTTTATGGTTACCTCTTTAAACCCAATCTGCGGCACAGGTTTACCGTTACTAGCCAATATAGTAAAGTCATCATCTGGGCCATGTAAAATATCAGAGTCTGCCTAGTACCTTTTATAAAGGATATAAGGTATTGATGTCACCTGTGAGCCGGTGTCCAGCAAAGCGTACATGGGGATGCCATCTAGAACGGCAGGCAGGACTGGGCATCCTCCCACGTACTTGTCACGCCAGCTTGGTGGGCCTGGTGGTCTTATTCCTGAGGGGTGGCCCACTGCCCCAGTGTATTCTCATTTAATGCACAAACTCTGGCAAAATGACCTGGCTTGTCATAGCAGTGGCAGATGGGCTGTCCTTCAGAGTCATAGCGATCGCTGGGTCGTCCTCTGGCCATTGAGTATCTCCTCTGTCTCATTAATGGACGTCAGCTGTGCTGGAAACCAACTCGATCTCCGCCGGCTTGGATCCTTGCATCACTTGCATAGCCTTAGCCATCTCAGCTATGCTCTTAGCCAGTGCCTCAATCTTTAAGTTTAGTTTAGGGCCTCATTCGAGTTAGGCCCCAGAGTCTGTGCACTAGTCCCTGCCTTGACCTGTGGGTTCTGCGCCCCCTGTTGGTGGTAGGTTATGGCCAGGTGCGGTGCAGTTTCTGGGTAATTGGCTGCATCTTCCTGCAATATCCGTATGGCTCTGTCCTTAAATTGCACAAAGTCCAGATCAGGTCACAGTATGGCCAGCATTTGCAGTTGTACTCTATGGGCAGTGGATAGGAGTCCATTAATAAACTGTTCAATAAGCAATTTGTTTTCTTCTTGCACAAGATTTGGGTTTGTCTGTTTCATTGCTCTCAGCGCCTCCTGGAGATTCAATGCAAAGTCTCTTATGCACTCCCGCGCCCTTTGTCTACACCCGAAGAATCTTATCTTTACTTTTGCAGCAGTACAGGTATCAAAAGTGACTTTCAGTCTGGCTATGAGGGTACCTTTACATTGTTCCATTTTGTTGCTGTACACAAATGTAACAATGTGTCCATGATTTCCCTGCAACCAATAAGTTGCAAGTGAAATTGCATGGAATGTTGCGACGTGTAAAGGTTCCCTTACATGTTCAACAATATCTTTATCGGCCAGGACTTTACCTCCCACCGGGCCGCAGCAGCCAATTGTCCCATTAATATGCTGACTCGCTGATCTTCTGTCAAGGGGTACACGCTATAATAACTGTCCAGTCTCTTCCTGAAGTCTGTAAGGGTACCTTTACATGCCGCAACTTTTGGTGGCGATCGGAGGCAACCTAACGTTCGCGTGCACATTTTTTATGGTTGCCTCCGAATGCCGAAGGCACATTTACACGTCACAATTTCGGCCTCAACCTAAGGCAATGTGTCGTCCCGGAAGTTCCCACACCAACAGTAGAAACATCCGGTTGACTCCCGAAGCCGCTTCACGCGCCGCAATCCCCAAAGGAATATGGGCGTACATGTTCAGCACCGCAAGAACATAGACTTGTGTATTTCGCGCCCCAAACACGCTGATTAGACAACGCAATAGCGTCATGATTGGCCAGCCTACGCAGGAAGGCTGCCTAATACATGACGCCATTGCAATTGTGTAGTGTGAATGGACAGCTCTTCAAATATGTCGCCCTGTGAAGGGACAGCCATTGGAAACACAGTAGCCACCGCCAATCATCGCTGGGTGGGCGGTCTCCAGCACACTGTAGCATGCCTCTGGGAAATCAGTAGGCGACGCTGATTCCATCCCTATCACCCCTTCACACGCCAAAAGCAGGGAATTTTCCCTTCATGGTTGCCTCTGGTTTTGGAGCAGTGCAGTGAAATCTGAACCAGGTGCAACTTTGAAAATCACTGCCAGGTTCCCCAATTTCGTAGCAATTTCACGGCGACGGGGCTCCTGATTGCCTCTCAGATTTCTCACCGCAGTTGCGGCGTGTATAGGTACCCTAAAGCCCCCGTCACACCTGGCGACGGGGCTGGGGATGACGGCAGCGACTGGCGGGTGCGCGCACGTTTTTGGCGCCCCGCCAGCATCGCCATCCCCTGTTTACAAGGGGCGACACCTCCAGCCCCACGCCCGTGAGCTTTCAGGTGGCATCGCCGCCGGGGTGTCAGAAAACCCCAGCGGCGATGCAGGACAATGGGAGCCTATGGCTCCCATCGCCTGACAGGTCGCCAGCGCCCGATTACATGGGGCGATGTGTGCACATCTCCCCATGATGGTCGCCTGGTAACCAGGGGACCGCCAGACACCACCGACATCGCCCCTTTACATGAGGGACATAGGGGCGATGATATCGCTGATAGGCCACGCCCCCATGTCGCCTCTGTAATCAGTGGCGATGTGGCCCCGTGTGACGGGGGCTTAAGGGTTTTTGGTTCCCCTGAGTATTGCGGCAACCACGCTACCCCTGGTGTGTACGGCATCAGGAATGGCATTACCGGAGCCGTGGCTGGCACCGTGGCATCTGCTACTGGAGCTGCGCCTGGTACTGCGGGATGGGCTGCGACCACCCCCTGTGCAGTTTCCTCTACCCCCGACTCCGACATTTTCCTCCCCCTTGGTGAACCTTAGCCCTTCTGGTCCTTCACTTCCATGGGGATGATCAACTTTAGTCCTGCCAGTGGGAGAGGGTTTCTCATCCCCACTGGATGTCATCAAAGCGCAGGTCGGGCTTCTCTTCATGCTCTTAGTTGGGTGCCGCCCACAATGACACGCCCCCTCGGTTTCCCGCGCGCCTCGTGCTTTAGTTATGGTGACAGTCAAACGTGTAAAGTACCAGTATACATCGGGCACGATATCCTGTTCAGGACACCAAAAACTTTGATGCACCCCAGGGCCGTGGAGTACTCGGAACCGGGCTGTTCTGGGGAGACACAGGGGTTGAAATCTGTCTTCCGTGACCCTGGGTTAAGTTGTTAAGAGAGTTCTTGGCTTGATAGGAAAGGGGGTGAAGAAAGGGAAAGCTAGTTGTGATGCCACCCCTGGTTTGTGGCTATTAGTGGCCACTGCTACTGCAGAACCGCTGGGAATTATGGAAGGGCAGCTAGGATGGAGCGGATCCCCAGGGCAGTAGATGTTAAAGGGAGTAGGGTGCAGGATGGAGGGTGCGCATTAACAGACAGACTCACAGTTTGTTGGTTCCTCAAGTCTTTTACTGGTGATACCAACACAGGGACAGATGATATCGATGGAATCCAGCACCCTGGGAGCAACTCGGGGATCGCCTCACCCGGCAAGTTCTGAGGACTCCCTGCTGCGCTTTCTCCTGTGGGTCCCTGCTGCTGCTTGAAGCTGAGCTGCAGCCCTCTTCCTCCCTCTCTCCTGTACGCGGCGGTATGACAGGCAGCTCAAGTCCTTTATTAGCCCCAGTTCACGGGCAGCTACTCCTAGTTTGTTCACGCTGCCTCCGGGCACTTGGTGTGGATGGGGTATTTGGAATTCCCTACCCTCCGGTATTGGCTGCTTCGTCGTTAGGCCCTGCACAGCCTCAGACTCCAGTGTCTGTTATTTCGAGCTTACTCCTCTGGGGTGAGCTTGACACCGCTCTACTCCCCAAGCTAACCTCTTCTTCCTCAGACCCTTGCCTACGAGTCACTCAAGCCAAGTCTGGCTCTCCTGGGACGAGCTTAGCACTGCTCCAGTCCACAGGATATCTTCCTCAGTCCTCCTAGGAACTGAACTGACTAATTCCACCACAGACCAGAATTTATAGGGCAGCTCACCCTGAACCCGGGTTTAGGTCTCCCACTTCGGAACCAGAGGCAGAAAGGTGTTGTGTGCTTTGGGTTTTGCCTGGTGTGAAGTCCTTCTGTTGCTCGCAGGTATGACATCATACCCCGGGGAGATAATGACATAGTGGCATCCGGACTCTGCGGTGCCACAGGTGCACAGTCTATATCATGTACTATATGCTGATATGTATAGTTACTAGGGATGAGCGAGTACCGTAGTATTCGGAATCGCTATACCCGCAACGAGTAGGTCCTGGCACTCAGTACTTGTTGCGAGTATAGCGATTCCGAGTACTACTGCAAAAGTCCTGTAAAAGAGAAGAAAAGTGGTTACAAAATAAAAAAAATCGGATACTCACCTTAACCGACGGCTGCATCGGGACCGGCCGATGGACATCTATGCATGGAAAATGACATTTCACTCTCCCAGCCAATCAGATGGCTGGGAGAGATCTAGCCAATCAGATGCCGCCACGTCACAATTACGTGATCGCTAGCGGCCACCTGATTGGCCAAATGGCAAGGTCCTCGGTGTACCTGAGAGGACCTTGCAATCTAGCCAATCAGATGGCCGCTAGGTACCGGTGCAGCCGTCGGTTAAGGTGAGTATCTAATTTTTTTATTTTGTAACCACTATTCTTCTCTTTTACAGGACTTTTGCAGTGTATCTATTGATACACTGCAAAAGTACTCGGTACTTGCTACTCCCGAGTAATCTTAATTTAATCGGCGAATAGCGAGTACCCGAATACCGCTACTATTCGGCGAGTAGCCGAATAGTAGCGAGTAGAGTCGCTCATCCCTAATAGTTACTGTGTGTGTGTGCACGCCAGTGTGTACATGCCTGTGTGTGTCAATGCCTATGTAAATAACTGCTAATCTGTATGTATCTGTGAACATGTCTGTTCTAATGCTTATATACGTAATTGATTAAAGGTGGGAGTGCATATACAGTATAGATGTAGCTATATAATGAAATGTATGAGTCTGTATATATAACTTGTGCATGATGTGTATGTATGTGCATAATGTTTAAATGCATATGTAACGTGTATGTGCACATATACCCTTAATGTGTTCATCATTGCAAAACATGACCCTCATTCATTAAAGCACCACTCCAGTGTTTTGCTTTCATTTTCAGCACTGGAGTGGTGTTTTAAATGTAAGCCCCCTGCCCCCAACATATACAGAAGTTACATCACAAGGTCTCAATACAAATCTGTGAGAGCCAGAACGAGGCTATCATAGACTTGTATTAAGTTGTGACCACTTATTCTACCCATTTATGTGCAGCAAAGAGGATATTCATAGTGTTATACCAGTTATGACCCATAGAGGTCACTAGACACCCATTTATCCTGTTTCTCCATACATAAGAATGTCTCCTTTAAGAATGAGTCATTCTCTCTGGGACTGCCCCCCTCCTTCCTTCTGAGAGAGGGAGACTCACAGACATCTTACTGAACTTCTGAGGGATCATATGTATTGTCCCTAGCTTCTGTCACCTCTTCCTACAACTTTCCTCCTCTTGTCAGGTGATTCCTGTAAGAGTAAAATACATATTATGCTGGGATCTGTGTATGCAGGTGTAGGCTGCAGCCATTGCACAGAGTGTAATAGATGTGATGTATATCATAATTTGTAATCCTGCGTCCTAGCATGTTCATGTACCATATGTAGTTAGATTTGTATTTGTGTAGAATCTGTGTATTTAGGTTATTATACAGCCACTGTGTAGAATCTATCTTAGCCATAATGCTCCTTGCACTGTATGCAGATAGATGCATTTCTGTATAGAGCAGAGCCTTCTGCAGTGACCTTTACCACAATTACTCATGTTAACTGTACCCTGTGTTATATTACTGCAGTGCTAGTTTCTTTAATGTACCCAGTACTGACTGTGATTATTCTTTACTTGTGTTATAGTTTTTACCGCTATCAAGTTCATATTGTGGCGCCCCACTGTGTAGGCCGCCACCAGAGATACTGCATTACTCCATTAGAGGGAGAGTTGTGCCTCTACTTTCCAGGTGCTGCAATGGCGAAGTCAAGCCACACACATACACACACACAACACTTAGGACCCCGGGACGGTGGGAGGACCCAAGCGTAACTGGGAGGGAAAAGAGAAGTGCAGGAGCAGAACAGCACAGAGTAGTAGAGTGGTAGCAGAGGTAAGGAGGAGGAGGTGTTAGCTCTCGCACGCTGGAGCACAGTCACGCTCGGCCCAGGAGGGAATGACTGACGGGTGTGGAGGAAGAACGGAGCCCTTGGGGTATGGAGCCAGACGTAGATCCCCATATGCCTTTATATGGCAAGAGTACAGAGGGGCTTGTGGACGACACAGGGAACCGGCCCTGAACACGGCACGGATGCTGTATGCCTGAACCATTGAACCGGAGGCCCTAAGTTCCTAACGGGAGCTGTGGCCTTACACCTGACACAACTTGGAGAAAGCGTCTGAACTAGGGAGCAGTACCCGGAAAGGGTACAACTGAGCACCCGTGGCTGTCCGTACCTGAGCACTGTATGCGGAGGTGCTGAGAGCCTGGGGAGTGGAGCAGTGTTGGACTCACCCCAGAGGAGAAACTACCTTATAGTGCTGAGAAACCACCAGAGAAAGAGACACCCAGTAAGCGAGAAGAGAGGAACACCAACAGAGGCTCGACTGCACTGTACCAGTTCTGGAGACAACGCTGAACCGGAGGTTGGCAAGGGAAGCACCCGGCAGCCAAGCTGAAACAGCTGAGTAAAAGTATCAGAACACCAGCTGTGGTGTGTGAGACTTTCTTTAGGGGCGACCACCGGCCACACAGGCCGCATGAGACTTCGGGGTGCTGATGACCTAATGAACATCTGCCAAGTTACGAACTGAACCCTCCTTACAGCTGCCCTGGGGACTACACCTGCAGGAAGCGACACCATCCAAGCAGCCAGTCATCGTCCCCAGAAGTTCTGCAGCAGTGGCTGCCGCCCACTGCCGCGTACTACAGGTGGTTTCACAAATACCCCTTTTCCCTGTCTTCCCCGTCAATCCACCTTCATTAAATGACACTGCCAGGGTCACGGGACCAGGTCTCGGCCCCTGTCTGTCCCCGTGACAAGAAGCAAGAGTGAAGAACAACAGCTGCCCAGTTCCTGTGTACCCCCTGCCCTGGAGTGGGCATGTCAATATCATTCAATAAATCAAGACTAATGAAACCCTCCAGTCTGGTTATGAGAATGTCAAAGATCGTTAAGCTGTATGCTGGATATCCACAACACGACACGTGGAAGAAGGCAGAACACCTCGTGTGCTCCATGTACACTGGAGCTGCCAGCAAGTCACAAAGATCAACTAGACTGCCGATGGTCAAAGATGAAGATGATAGTGGATGGTTATAACACTAGAGACAGGGGACTTACATTTACAGCACCACTACAGAGGTGAAATAAAAGAAAATACTGGACCACTGCTTTAAGAATAGCAATGTCTTAAGAAGATTTTTCAGGACTTTCATTGTCCCTAGGATAGGGCATCAATATCTGGTGGTGGTGTGACAGTCATCACCTTCGTCAGCCTATCAGGTGTTCCTGCTGGCTGGATGTGCTCAGTTTGGAGCAGCACAGCAGAGCTCCCTTAACTGCATATTGACCCCTGCCGTGTACTGCACTTCCGTCGCTAGCATTCGGAACATCTGAAGGACGTGTTGCACCCCAACATTCAGATATTGATGACCTATCCTAAGAATAGGCCATCAATATAAAAGTTACAATTCCCCTGTTTCTACATGTATATGTGCATATGGATGTGATTTATGTGTATTTCACGTGTACATTTGTTAAGGAGAGCCTTAAGATCAAA
This sequence comes from Allobates femoralis, assembly GCA_033576535.1. Taxonomy (NCBI): domain Eukaryota; kingdom Metazoa; phylum Chordata; class Amphibia; order Anura; family Aromobatidae; genus Allobates; species Allobates femoralis. The sequence continues at coordinate 181,864,301 of JARQOC010000011.1, forward strand.
ATACTTAATTAACCTTAAGACGTAAGGGCTTGAGAGAAATGACTCATAAAGTGTATTATTTTCACCTTACATAAGTTTGTATCAGACAAAGATGGCTACCATTTCCTCTTCTACATCACCACATGTTCTGAGACAAAGCTGCAATCGTGATCAATCACAGAATGACACCTCATCAGATGGCTTCACGGATCAAACTAACTTTTGGAGACCTGAAGGACTAATTTACCTTGATGACCTCATGAACAATCCCCCTCCATGGACTATAGAAAATATAAAAGGGGTGGGGGACAAGAGGCGCAATAGTGCCCTATCACTAGTGACACTGTAGAGAAGGGTGGTATTGTGGAAATTGCAAATCAAGAGATAACGAAATTCTTCAACAATGTGGGTGGTAAAAGAAAAAAAGAGGAAAAAGAGGACAAGGAAAAAAGAAAAAAAGTAAAGATAAGCTTTGTAGACTAGAAACAGCTAAAGACATTGATAATAACATCATAAACCTGTCCAATTACAGTCTCTCACATGATGAAAAATTACTACTCAGTAAAGGCTTACTTTTCTGTCCTACTAATAAACCTGTTTATTGATTTTACACCAATTCATTCGCAGACTAACTTTAAAAAGACACTTTGCATTAAAAGTAGACAAAGATGATACAGAACTAACCATTAATGATAACAACGATAAATCTGAAGAATTTTTCAAAGTAAAATCTAAATTCTATCCACTGGAAAGTAGGGGTCACTTTCTAGAAACGTTCCAGGATTTGTTACTGAATGATTTAAGAAGAGAGACATTAGTACAAACGAAAAATAGTAATAATTTAACAAAAAAGGAGAAAGAAGCCTTAAAAAGCCTGAAAGATAACAAAGGCATTGTAATAAGGTCAGCAGACAAAGGAGGGGGCATAGTAATCTAAGATACAGCAGATTACATGAAAGAAGCAGAAAGATTTCTCAGAGATCCAAAATACTATAAGAAAATTAAAACAAATCCTTACCCTGCATTAATTAAGATCTACAATCAAAAAATAAGGATGGCCTTTGAAAGAGGGGTCATCATCACAGATTTAAAAAAATTCCTTACAGCCACACAACCCACGGTGCCCTTCTTTTACCATCTACCAAAGGTTCATAAAAGTTTGTCAGATCCTCCCGGGAGACCTATAATCTTGGGGATTGGATCTTTAACCAGTAATTTAGCGATTTATATCGATAAAATACTACAGAAATATGTGGTCAAATTAGAGAGTTTCATCAAAGACTCCACTGATGTGATAAAATTGCTCAAAGGTGTAAAATGGAAAGACTCTTACATCTTTGTCACCCTTGATGTAGCATCGTTATATACAAACATCAGGCATGAGACAGGTTTGTTATGTGTCGAATATTTTCTCAAACATGATTTACTTAAGGATACTGTAACTATTGATTTCATATTAGATAGTTTGCGATTTATCCTTTACAATAATTTCTTTACATTTAATGGGAGATGTACCACCAAGAACACGGCACAGCGATGGGTTCTAAGGTCGCATGTTCTTATGCGAACCTCTTCATGGGTTTGTTCGAAGAGTTACAAATGATTAATGATGAATTCAATAGGGGCATTGTCATATACAAGAGATTCATTGACGATATCTTCTTTATATGGGATACAGATTTCTGTGATGTAAATACATTTATAACAACCATTACTCACAATCAATGGGGACTTGGGTTTGAACCCACTATTCAGAGAAAAAGCATCAATTTCTTAGATTTAATAATTTTTGTGGAAAACTCTGTCATTTGTACTAAAACATATTTCAAACCCACGGACAGAAATTCCTACATTGACTACAAAAGTGGCCATTACATTAAATGGCTTAAAAATATCCCAGTAGGACAATTTAGACGGATAAGAAAAAATTGTTCCAGCCATGAAGATTATAAAACTCAATCCGGAATCCTATGCTCTAGGTTTCTGGACAGAAAATACCTGAAAAGATTGGTAAAAAATGCTCAAAAAAACAGTGGGAAGCTAAATCAGGAAACCCTACTAAACCCTAAACCTCAGAAAATAATTAGCAATAAGAATAAATACATGTTCAACTTCATTACTACATATAATGATAGTCATAAAGCGATCAAAGAATGTTTAAATACGCACTGGCACATTTTAAAAAAGGATCCCATTTTAAAGATGATCATCCCAGAGAAACCTAATATCACGTTCAGGAGAGCCCCAAATATTAAAAGCATTATAGCTCCCAGCCGCCTGAAACGGCTCAACAATATGAAATTCACTGAAAAAGCACAAAAATCCGCACAAAAAACTACCTCTAGATGTGGGCATAACAGGTGTCTTTGTTGTAGAATTATACAAAAAACTTCTTCTTTCAGTTCAACTTCAACAAGGAAAACCTTTCCCATAAAACATAACATGAACTGCACCACGAGTTATGTGATATATCTTTTAGAATGCCCTTGTCTGCTACAATACGTCGGGAGAACAGTAAGGGTAAGTGCACACTTACCGGCGGGTTGGTCGGCGGCGGCTGGGCGGAACCCGCCAGGAAGCTCCGGCGCCGTCCACCGGCTTCCTGGCGGGTATGTGCGGCGGGAGCCGGGCGGGTGATGGGCGGGAGCCGGCGGTTGCACAGCGGGTTCTCGGCGGCGGGTCTGCTGCGGCTGGAAGCAGCACATGATTCTGCTTGCAGCCGCTGCAGAACCGCCGTTTTATAGAACATGCTCATTCTTTGCTAACCCGCTGGGAAACCTGCGGGTTAGCAACGGATGAGGCTGTGGAAACCGCCGCTGTGTGCACAGCCTTGGTCGGTTTACATTGGTTTTAATGTTAATCCAAACGCCGGTTTGGATTAACATAAATTTACATAAAACTAATGTAAACAAACCGGCGGTTTACACAGGTAAACCGCCCAAAACCCGGCAAGTGCGCACATAGCCTAAGACCACTCCATGAGAGGCTGAATAAGCATAGATCGAATATCAAGAACGGATATAAGTTACATGGGGTTTCACACCATTATAACATATGTCACAATAGAGATCCTACTTTGATGAAAATAACCCCGATCGATCATGTGCCTGTTGAGGTTGGTAATAGGTTTGAAACATTGAAAAAGAAAGAGAAATACTGGATGTACAACTTGGATACCCTAAAACCGAAAGGGATGAACCTAATAACAGAATTAATATAACCCTGCAGACAGTGCCAGCATATAACCTCTTCGATTCATTATTCTGGTTCTATCTTTTATAATCTTTTACACTCCTCATATCTTTTTTTAGTCTTCACAAACATAAAAAAATTTTTAGTAATCACCATCTTAATAGTTTTATATTTTTTTAGGTTTTTATTCACTTAAAACCTTTTATTGGATTTTATCAATCCACACTATCTTTATACAATTCCTCATGCTCACTTGTTTGTAGATTTTTTATGTAGTTATATTCAACTTCTTACCACCCCTTGTGGCGGTGAAATAGAATACATGCGTTTCTGGGTACCTGTAATCATGACAACTGTCTCCTGTACTGAGTACCAGCCCCATTTCCACCTCATAGGTAACTTTTAGAATGTATTTCTATAAATATAATACAATATAATATCTTTTAGATCTTTAATGGATGCTTCACCAACAATGATACAACAATGTGTACATAACACTATGCTTCCAATGAGAACATTGTTTTCTCAGTGACACTTAATGACACTTTACCTTTCTCTACCAATATGGACTATTCTTACTCTTTGTTAATACACTTTATTTGGTGTATTCACTAACCTAAATGGCACTTCTACACTTTATCTATATATGCACATTCCCACTTTAATCGTATCCACACTTTACACTGTTTCCTTCTCAGTGAAAAATTGATCTTGTGCCCTACTACAAAAGTTTTCCTTCACACTGCCCCTAGCCGCAGAAATATAGAGCACACTAGTTTTTGGTACCCTGTTGTCTTGGTTACTGCCTCCCAAACCACATTGTATGAGATATTTAGTGCCATCTTGTGGTTGCTTTTCAGAATACAGTTGTAATTTTCTCTGAACTTTGTTCCAAGAGCAATATCAATGCCCCAAGAGTCTCTTGTAGATGGAATTACCCATATTTTTATTACAAAAGTTAGAATTCACTTCTTAATTGTTTTTGATTATAATTAATTATTTTTGATATCATTATGAAATACCATAAACCAATTGTTGTGAATAGAACCTGAGGCGCCTGCTTGATAAATCCCTGTTCTTTTTTCATCAGCTACTCCCCAGTTGCAATAGTGGGATTACTTTTCTCCATAATCCTCTTCCTCATATTTTTTCTCTTTACAAAAAAAAGTTTTTACATAGGGATTTTGATTCTATACGGATTATTTAACTGTTTTATATACACCATCATTTTTTTAGTTTGCGATACAGTAATACATATGTTCTCCATTTTTAATACTTTAATATATTAATAAAAATTCTTAAAAAAAAATAAATAAAATTCTTTTATGTATTAATGCCAATTCCTTAAATATTTATGACCATTTTTATTATTATTTTTTATTTTTTATTTTATTTTCTCTTACGGTTTTACTAGTCTATTTATGGGATTTTTATTTGCAATGATCTATTCTTCCAGTATTTTATCCCTTATATCCAGAACTTTGACATCTAAAGAGTGGGTGGTGTATACCACTAATCACCTGGATATATACTCACTGATGTGGAAGTCTCAGGTTCTAACCCCATATGAAGTAATGTGAAAAGTTTTTTTTCATATTTTTTGCATCAGGAAGATATTTTGATCGCTGATTTTTGCAATTTCATGTATTATTTTTAAAATTCTTTATCAGGGACTTTTAAGTCATCTTTTTATGAATACAATGTACATTCTAGTTAGTGACTTTAGATACTAGTTAAGCTTTTTATAAAAAGAGCGGGAAAATGAGGAGATCCTCCCATTTTGATGATGCAAATGACATCACAGGTACACAGACAACACCCTGTTTTTTGTAAGTTTGGGGCTATAAAAACCCCACTGTTAATTTTTGATGTAATATCCCTGATGAAGGTGCCAGGTTAGGCGCTGAAACGCGTAGGAGGAAGAAAATAAAGCTTGGAAATTTGCTCAAGGAAAATTTGACTCTTTGGTGAGTTTTTGCATTTGGAGCAGCGCGGATCGTGGCACACCTGCATTCCCATCTTTTTTCCTCCATGGACTAGACCATGTCCCACCAATAAATGCATTCCATTTGTCCCAATTCCTTGTGTAACCGAGCCCCTTAGGGCTACTTTACACACACCAACTTATCTGTCCAACCTCTGAACAACTTACTGGTTGCAGTGAAATCATGGACACGTTGCTCCATTTTGTGGCTGTGTACAAATGGAACAATGTGTCCATGATTTCACTGCAACCAGTAAGTTGTTTAGAAGTTGGACAGATAAGTTGGTGTGTGTAAAGTGGCCATTAAAGAGCTTTGTTAAAACCCTTGTGTGATCAAATAAAACTCACTTTGGAGCTGTGTCTTGTGGACGGCTGAGGAGAGCTTACACCTGATTGTGTTATCGGTGTATTTCTTTCATCGCATGCATCAGTCCATATCAATCAGGACAGGGGCAGGCAACTTGTTAATAATATTATAAAATATTAATCCATATCAATTGGCGCCCAACGTGGGGCAACAGAGGAGAATCCCCAAACCTTGAATGACCGGTGAAGGAGACGGCAGGACGCACTGAGTACCCCGAGCCAGGAGACTGATCACCTCCCTACCAAAAACAGTAAGTCTGCTGATTTTATTATAAACTGTTGGCTTTACCTGTTTTTCGGGGTACCCTGTGCAGATTGCCTGACCGCGTCCGGTCTTTCAGGGTGTCTGAGACGGCAGAGGGGTTTTCTCCGCTGCTGGCCATTTGATTGCGGAAGAACCATCATGCTAAGTTGCCTGCGGCCTGCTATGTGTTGTGTGGAGGGGAGATGACTGGTAGGAAAGAGCAAGAGGGTTTTTGAGCAGTGTCTGGAGGAGTAGATAGATCAAAGTGGTCACCTGTGATCAGCGGTGTAACTAGGTTTCGTGGCGCCCGGGGCAAAGATCCATCTTGGCGCCCCCCCCCAGAGTAGGTGAGGACCGGGTGGGGGGGGATTTTGATATGTTGAGGAGGGGGGGGTTCTGTCGGCTTTCATGCCCACCGCCCAGGGTCGGCTCCAGGTTTTTGTGGGCCCCTGGCGAAACAAACGAACAATCTCAGTGGGCCCCTTTAACACACAAGCCACGATTCATGAGTCTAATATAGAAGCTGGGTGGGCTGTGTATATAATATTCAAGCTGTGCAGGACTGAATATATTATCTGGAGGCTGCTGCTGGGCTATATATATTATCTGGAGGATTTGCCAGCCCATCACAGCCTCCAACTACATGCAGCCTAGCAGCAGCCTCCAGACGATATATACAACCCAGCACAGCTTCCAAATAATACGTACAGCCCAGCACAGCCTCCAAGTTATATATAGTCCAGCACATCCTCTAAATAGCCCAGCATAGCCTCTATAGAGCCCAGCACAGCCTCAAAATTATATATAGCCCTGCACAGCCTCTATAGAGCCTAGCACAGCCTCAAAATTATATACAGCCCTGCACAGCCTCTAAATACCCAAGCACAGCCTCTAAATAGCCAAGCACAGCCTCTATAAAGCCCAGCACAGCCTCAAAATTATATATAGCCCTGCACAGCCTCTAAATACCCCAGCACAGCCTCTAAATAGCCAAGCACAGCCTCTATAGAGCCCAGCACAGCCTCAAAATTATATACAGCCCTGCACAGCCTCAAATAGCCCAGCACAGCCTCAAAATTATATATAGCCATGCAAAGCCTCTAAATACCCCAGCCCAGGCTCACTAGAGCCCAGCACAGCCTACAATAGAGCCCACCATAACCTCATAGAGCCAAATTATATATAATTACCCACAGGACACCGGCACCCATCTGTGTGCTGTATTCAGAGTGAGCTCTGCTCCAGCTCGCTCTGCCTGGCCCTGGCTGCAGCCTGCACTGCCTCCATACAAAAACCTCTGAGAGGCGGTGCTAGGTGGCATGGACACAACTGTGGACCGGAAAGGAAGAAGTGGAGGCTGAGTAACGGGGGTCCCCTCTTCTATGCGTTAGAAAGGAAGAGGAAGTGAGCGGGCGGAGTGGGGGCTGCTCATCTATGCGTTCCACATTGTGGAATGCATAGGCAGCTGCGGAAGTGACGGCGGAGCGGGGGCTGGCGGCCGGCTTCTGTACATCAAAGCACCGTACCGCAGCCCACGCCGGTAAGGATAGATAATACCGGCGTGATGCGGGCCCTGATACGCCCCTGCCTGTGATACCATTTTCAGTTCTGGAGAGACATCGAGTAATGACTCTGTTTATCTGAAGGATATACATTGAGTAAAGACTTTGCATGAGGTTGAGTAATTTGACTCCCATAGGGGCATGTTACTTAGAGTGAGACTGTCAAGACCCCGACCACCGGTTCTCCCCGCCGCGCAATGATTGAGACCACACCATTGTATATCTTTGAATACTTCTTTATTGAGGGCATAAACGTAACACCACTCATTTATTGCATAAAAGGGGGTTGGATATTATATATGGCCGCAGCTCACAACAAGGCCTTAACTGCCTTACACCTAAGGGGAGAAAGCCCGAATGCCTCGGCCATCCTTGGCAGGTAGACTTTCACCAACTCCCTCTTCCACCGTCTGCGACTTGACCTGTAAAACATCCTACTTATAGGGAGGGAGGGCGGGCGATGATGTTCACTCTGAGAGCAGAATGGTAAGAGACAGGATGTGCCCTGGGGGTTGCAATATGTAGCCCGGGGGCGGGCTGAAGGCACTAGGAATGTGGCTCAGAGGGGAAAAAGGGGGGGGGAGGGAGAGAGGAGAGCAACAGGAGGGGAAAGCTAAAACATTCCACGGCGAGGAGTAGCGATGCATAACCTTAGCTGGGCTTGCCAGTCAGAGGCATCGGCATCAGCCGAGGTGCCTTACAGACTGTCAAGACCCCGACCACCGGTTCTCCCCGCCGTGCAATGATTGAGACCACACCATTGTATATCTTTGAATACTTCTTTATTGAGGGCATAAACGTAACACCACTCATTTATTGCATAAAAGGGGGTTGGATATTATATATGGCCGCAGCTCACAACAAGGCCTTAACTGCCTTACACCTGAGGGGAGAAAGCCCGAATGTCTCGGCCATCCTTGGCAGGTAGACTTTCACCAACTCCCTCTTCCACCGGCCACGGAGTGGCGAGGGCTGCCGCCCGAGCTGCGACCCCCACTCATGCATCTGATAGCCTGATCCACTCCATCCTGGATATCCGACAGAAATATGTCGAGGCCTATCTCATTGAGGCTAAACCCGTCCTCTAGCAGAAACCGGTGGATGTCGGCTTCCAAAATGTCGTGGCCGACCACTACTCCTCTTCTGACTGACACAAACCTGGCCATACGTGAGTTCACGTACCTTCTAGCCTTCTCCACCGCCATCACATTCCTTGCCCCTGGCCAGCTAGCCCTGGGGAGCATGTTTGACCATACTATCAACAATTTGTTGAAGAAGCCCCCGAGCCTCTCCAGGTCTACTTGCATTATTGCGAGGAGCTCGGGGATTCTAACTGACACTAAGTCGTTCCCACCTGCATGTATGACTAGAATGGTGGGGCCCGCTTCTAGCCGCGCTATGGCCACTGCCTCGGGCAGGACCTGTGCCCACGGTAGCCCCCGCATGCCTCTCCAATTTACGGCTATATCCCGGAATCCAAGGTCTCCGCCACCCGGTCTCCTAGCTTCTGCTCGCAAAGCTGCCCAATATACCTGCGAATGGCCCAAGATCCAGACGCTGGGTCTGGGCGGATCTAAAAGAGAAAGATCATTAGCCATCGTCCAACCGACAACATCCCTGTCATATCATGCCCCTTCCCAAGATTTTGTGCGCTGAGCTCGCTATCCACTGATCGTGGTATGCCGTATAAACACACATAAACCGGCTAACACACTCTATGCCCGCATGCTTGTCTATGTATATATATCTGAATGTATTGTATATATATATATATATATATATATATATATATAAATTTTTTTTTTTTTTTTTTATATATATAACAAATCAAACTGTGCCAGGTTTTAAATGTCTTGCCGGGGTCCGGTAGGCAAAAGCCTGTTCTAACTTATTGTGGCCCGGTTCAACCATGTAAGGAGAGCCGTTCCGGGGGGGGGGGGGTAGGGTTGTGGGTTGGGTGGTGGTGCCGCATTAAATTAAATCTGGCCTTATGTAGCGGAAGAAGGCATCCGACTTCCATCGCCCTACCCTTTTTATTTCTTGATTTGTGAGGCCGGCCCTGGCGGCCTCGGTTGCTGCTCCTATGCGAAAGGAGTGAGTGCCATACTCTTTGGGCTGCAGCCCTACACCTGCGAGGGAGGCTTTTAGCTTGGCTGTGAATTGACCGATGGTGAGTGGGGAACCATCTGCGTGCTCGAAAAAGTGAATTTGGGGGGTTCGGGAGTCCCCATACCGGCGTAGGGCCTTGATGGGGCATAGCGGTCCGGGGGACGGGAATATGGGAAACCAGATACCCCGACCTAGCTTGTCTGTTTTGGATCGCCTGATGCGCACTCTGACTCCGCCGTTGCACACGATGACGTCGTCGCGCCGCAGGCCGCCGGGGCGCTCTGCAGATCTGGTGACAAGCTCGCTTACCCGAAGCGCGCCGAAGAAAGCAAGTGCGAAAGCAGCCGCAAAAAGCAAAACCTCGTGTGCCGTGGGGCAGCTGTTGGGTAGACAGTCTATCATTTTGGACAGCAGAGAGAAAGATATAGGCCTACGGCTTTCGAGGCTTACCCGCTTCCTCTTCCAACCTTTTATGGCTTGCGTGAAAAGGAACCTCTTAGTGACGTCAGGCCAACCCCGTAACCGAAAGTGAAAAGCCAATCCCGCCAGACGCTGCTGCGCGACGTTGCCGGAGGCGCCGGTGGCGTGCAGGTTTGCTAAATAGTGGCCAATCGTTTGGCATAAAAAGGCATGTGTTACCTGCTGCGGCATCGCTGGCACTAGGTCAGACCATTCTTTCCAAGCCTTACCATAGGAGCGCCAGGTGGCTGGAGCTAGTGACGCTTGGACCAGTGGCATCAGTCGTTCTCCAAGAGCTTCCACATTAGTTTCGGGCACTCCGTGCCCCTTCTGTCTGCTTTCGGGTGCAATGCTCGAAATGTCTGAAAATCAAAACGTGACAAGGCATCAGCAATTCTGTTATCCACCCCAGGGACGTGTCGTGCCCTAAACCAAATGTTGTACTCGAGGCACTTGAGTACTAGATAGCGAATCAGTTTGATGACTGGCGGCGATGACGATGCCAAGCGGTTGATGGCATGCACCACGCTGATGTTGTCCGTCCAAAAGCAGATGCGTTTGTTGGCGAGTTGCTCCGCCCACAGAGCCATGGCTGCCACTATGGGGAAGAGTTCGAGCAGGGTGAGGTTCTTCGTCCAACCCGCCGGGCCCCAGGTGTCCGGCCAGCTGCCGGCGCACCAGGATGTATTCAGGAAGACCCCAAAACCGTAACTGCCGGCTGCATCTGAGAACAGTGAAATATCTGAACTGGATACCTCTGGCTCTTGAAAACAAGTGCGACCATTGTAGACTGCTAAGAATTCTTTCCACACTCTTAGGTCATCTTTCAGGGGCCTGGTGATGCGTATCCTGTGGTGTGAAGCCTGTATGCCCCTTGTGGCTAGGCATAATCTGCGTGAGAATGCCCGCCCCATGGGCATGACCTTACAAGTGAAGGCTAGAGACCCCAGTAGGGACTGCATCTGGGCGAGTGTCACCTTGTGCACCGTTAGGAAGCCTTCAATTAGGGATGATACCTTCCGGACCTTATCTGCTGGTAGGCGAAAAACCATGGCAACCGTGTCTATCTCGATACCCAAAAACGAGAGGGTCGTTGTGGGCCCTACCTTTTTGCTGCTGATAATGGAACCCCAAACTTGGCCGCTATTGTTTGGAAGGCGTGCAGCGCGTTGGCGCAAGCATCGGACTCCGGGGGGCCGATGAACAGGAAGTCGTCAAGATAGTGTGTTACCGATTTGAGCGAAGAAACGTCCTTGACCACCCATTCAAGGAAGGAGCTGAACAACTCGAAAAGCGAGCAAGATATGGCGCACCCCATGGGGAAGGCACATGTCGTAGAAGAAGTGGTCTTGTAGCGTGCACCCTAACAGGTGGTGACACCCGGGGTGAACCGGCAAGAGGCGGAAGGCCGCCTCAATATCCGATTTGGCCAGAAGAGCCCCTTGCCCTGCTTCCCTGACCATGCGAACCGCCTTGTCGAAGGAAACATACGAGACAGCGGAATCTTCCGTCGGGATGTCGTCGTTGACAGACTTTCCGTGTGGGAAGGAGAGGTGGTGTATCAGGCGGAATTCGCCTTCCTCCTTCTTAGGGACTACACCGAGTGGAGAAATTCTTAAATTGGGGAAGGGGAGGGTTTTAAATGGGCCAGCCATGCGGCCTAGCGCAATCTCCTTTTGCACCTTGTTGTGCAGTACCTCGGGGTTGTCCCTGGCAGATTTGAGGTTGCGTGCAAACTTAGGGAAGGGGGAAGGAATGAAAGGGATGACAAAACCGTGGTTGAAGCCGTTGGCAAGGATGGCGGCCGCTGCTTTATTAGGGTAACGCTCTAACCAGGGGGCCATCTCTGCTACGATCACTGGCGTCCTTGGAAGAGGAGGATGGCTTTGGGAGTGGCCGATTGGCTGCCTTGTCACATCTGGAGGATGCGTGGCTGCCCCCGCAGGATGAACATTCATGCCTGTATTTGCATAGTCCCTGGAATTTGCAATGGCCCTCGTTGAAGAGCCAGCAGCAGCCCTGTTTTCTGGGCTGGCTGTATAGTTGCCCTGGCCTGGGAAGAGGGTTCCCTGGAAAGGACTGAGCAGTCCTTTGAGAGAGCATGAGCGTGAGCCATGAATCTGTAGCCTTAATACCCCAACCCAGGTGGGGCTGCGCAGCTAGTTGACGCCTGAAATCTTCATCGTATTTCCACCAGGCTGAGCCCCCGTGGGTCTTATACGAATTGAAGATGGTGTCGCAGTATGTGAATAACTCCGTACACCTTTCTGGGTGCTTTTGACCCATGACCGACCCTAGGGTGTGAAAGGCCTGAAGCCAATTATGGAAAGTTTTTGCCGCTTTGGGCTTTTTGTGGGGCATGCGGTCGGTCGAAAGCCTCTCTTTGTCAACGGTTGCCAGCTCAGGTTTGAGCAGCGACCATATATCAATGTAATCGTTGGCCCATATCTTTTGTACCGTCTCAGGGGTAAGGTGAGACCCGGGGGTGCGACCCTGCAGTATTCCATGTGGGAGTGCACAGTATGTGGTGTGCAAAGGGGGGCATGTGCTGAAGCGGCAATGGAACCCTCCCGGGACACAGAAATGAAACCCCCCCGGGACCCGGCTAGCTGTGACCCCCCTGCCCAAGAATTGGCAAAGCCGAACTCACCATTCGATGTCGTTGGTCGGGTTGGTGTCGTCATCTGCTGGCTTCCCAGATCCCCGTTTATAGCATCGGTCATTCGTCGAGCTGACGTGCGCTTGCTTGTTCTCCTGTTACGAGAGCGGCCTTCTTCTATTGACGAGGTTGAAGATTTCGGTAGGTCGCTCCGTGACCGACTTCTGTGCGATGCAGAAGTTGAAGCACTGGAAGATGCGTGATGCCTTCGACGGGTTGATCTCTTGTTCCGTCTGTATGATCGAGAGTGTCTATGACGTCTTGCACCTCTGGATGTATGTCGTGATGAACGATGATGTCTGCCGCGGCTCCTGCTGCGGCTGGTAGATGATGAGCTCGACGAACTGCATTCTCTGCGTGACTTTCGTCGTGGCGGTGATGGCGTTGCTGTCCCCTCCTGGGTTGGCCCTCCGACCCCTTGTGGTGACGCTATTGGGGGTGAAGGCTGGGGGTGCCCATGAGGTGGATGCCCCCCGTGGGTTGTCTGAACTTGAGATGCTTCCGCCTGCCCTTGTGGCCTTTGAGAGCATGGAGGGGTGGGGGGCAACAGTGAGCCCTCAGTGCATGGTGGCCCGGGGTTGTTGTGGGTGGTGGACTGATGAGACTCCCCAGATGACCCAGGGGAGTCGTGCTGCATGTACTCCTCTGCAGAGGAATAGGAGCTCTCACTTGCCCCCATGCTGTGGAGTGCAGCGGAGGTAATGATGGCAGTGGCCCTGGGAGAGTGTGCTGCGGGGTCCTCTCTGGCCGGGCGTTCGCGGGGAATGTTTGAACGCCGGGCCGGAAGTGACGCCGCCGCACGTGTAGTCCGGCCGCCGGAAGCGGCGCTTGTATGCCGGGCACGTGACGGCCGCGTCACCGGAAGTAACGCGACGGGCCGGGAACATGGACGCGGTGTTAATCGCGTCACTTCCTGCCGCGTCACCGGAAGTGACGCGACGGGCCGGGAACCAGGATGCGGTGGGAACCGCGTCACTTCCTGCCGCGTCACCGGAAGTGACGCGGCGGACCGGGCTGAAGGCAGCGGCTCCCGCGGGGACGCGGAGCCCGGTGGAGCAGGGGCTGCGCGAGAAGGGTGCGCTCCAGGTGATGGGAGCGCGGCGGCCCCTGCTCCTGGCTGGCGGCTGTGCTGGGGGAGAGGAGCGGCCTCCTGGGCCGCAGATGAGGTGAGTGGGCGGCGAGACCGCCGGGGCCCCGGGAGGGGCGGAGCCGGGCTAACCCGATGCCGCCGTGCCGCTGGGGGGTCCATGCGAGCAGGCGACACGGCTTGGTTGTGACCCGGGGGAGGGGCTAGACCGGATGGAGTGCGGCCGTTACTGGCCAGCCTGTGCCTGCGTGCGGGGGCTTCTGCGGCTGTGTCAGAGGGGGCTGCTGCATTGCTGGACGCAAGCGGAGGTAGCCTGGCCCTGTCCGCCCGGGC
>JARQOC010000011.1:181878374-181938074 GCA_033576535.1 Allobates femoralis
ACCCCTTATAGGGTCAAGCAGCACAGGAATCGCTGCAATACTCGCTTCCCCATTCATTAACATTGGACTCGCTAGACTCGCAACGAGTAGCGAGTTTCCGGCTCGGACTCGTTAGAGTCTAGCGATTCCGAGTATTTTAGGATTCGCCCATCCCTACTTATTTGCTAAGGGTTTCAGCCATGCCAGTTTATATAAATATGGAGCAGGTATTTTCGTTCTTCCTGAAGTTACATGGTAAAGTCTCCTGGTTATCATTGTTTCCTGTTAGACAATTTCTAAATGGTATGAGAATACAGCACTTCCGGCCAGACGGAAGGAAAGCTATATCCCTTGATCTATTGGAACACAAATATGAGCTGTTTTGCATTATGTTTCTTTGGTAAACTTGAGATTCTTTTGTTCAAATCCTGATTTCTTTAGCATTCTTTGGAGAATTTATCACTGGCGAATTGAGTTGATATGGTAAGTATCGCTGATCAGGTTTGTATTCTGGCATTTGTCTGTCTCCAGGAACGGAGTAGCTACTTTGGTTCGCAGGTTCCAGACGGACCAGATTGGGAAGAGTGTGATGGTTAACCTTAATGCCATCCCAGGATTGATGATGTTCAACTTTTTAATTTACACAATTGGTTGGTATTTCACCAGGCGTTCGATGGCCTAATTTTCATGCATGGGAATGGTGATCCCATAACTAGGTTTCAATTTAATTCTTTATTACAGCGCTTTTTTACCCAAATTAGGTTTGGGAGATTGCCAAATTTTGTCTCATTCCTTCCATATTGGGGCAGCGTCTGAGGCAGCTAGGTTGAGTTTCCAGGAGGATAAAATTAGGAACACAAAGAGGTGGGCTCCAGGGAGAGCCAAGCTGTACGTTCGACCAGATGCCCTTGTTTAATCTCTAGGTCTCTTTAACAGGCAGAATTACAGTATGGATTCTTGGACATTAATTTGTCTACTGTTCAGAAAAGAGGGCCCAGGGGCGGATTATACAGACAATCTTTCATTTTGACAGTTCTAAAATTGGTCTTTGGTGGTATGACCTCAGGGGAAGGAATTGTGAGGCATTATGCCTTTCTTTTCAAAAATTTGTTGAACACTTTCCTCCTCTGAGTCTTTTGGTTACCCATCTTGCCAGGAACGATCTTGGAAGGATGTGTACACAGGATATGTTGTGACGATTTCGTCATGACTTGGAGGTTATCAAGCTATCCTAATGTGACTTAGCCTTTTCCAAGGTAGTTCCGTGCTTGATTTGGCCTACTAAGAATCTATGTTTTTGGAATCCAGCAAAGATTTAATAAGGCCTTGGGGAAGTTTTTTTTTCTTTTTTTTTTTGGCAGTGGCCGACGGATTTTCATATTGACACATTAATATGGAAGGTTTTTTTTACCGGGCCTATGTCAGAAAGGTGGGGTGCATCTGGATTCTGTCGTATCGGATATGTTTGACATGGGTATTCGGTCGGCAAGAGAGAAATGGCTGAGGGATTTGGTGGGTGGCCACACTGTAATCAGTGTGGCCATATGGGGAGAGTTCTATTTTCAAGTTGGTCGTTATAATGGTTTTAATGGACTTTACAAATTGGAGTTTAATGAGTTGAAAAAACATTATTTATGGAAAAAGTTTTAATTAACCCCTTCCTGATTTATGACAGTGTGCAACGTCATGAAAGTCGGTGCCTTAACGACCCATGACGTTGCACAACGTCATGGCGGTTACTGCAGTAACCGCCATCGGGCCCCGGTGCTCTGTGATTCCTATCACAGAGGACCGAGGCTCGAGGTCAGGGGGGGTGGACGCCCCCAGGGTCATTGTGATCGGCTGTTGAAACAGTCAATCATAGTGATCCTGTGTCCAGCTATAGAAGGGGCGGTCAGAGCCCCTTCTGTAGGCTGGAGCGCTGGAGGGGGCGGGGATCACCCCTCCAGCGCTGATGGGGACACTCCCCATCATCTTCATCTTCCTGCGCCACCGCCACTTGTTCCCACCGCCTCCGCCACTTGTTCCCACCGCCTCCGCCGCCTGCTTCTCGCCGCCGCCAGGTGAGCTGCCGCTTCTCTGCAGCCCAATCCCCCTGCATGGGGGATCGAGTTGCAGAAAGGATCTCGCAGCCCAGGCACAGTGATCCACTAAGTGGATCACAGTGCCTGGGCTGCTAGATGTCTATTCTGCAGCCAGATCCCCCTGCACGGGGATCGAGCCGCATAAATGATCTGACAGCCCAGGCCCAGTGATCCACTAAGTGGATCACAGTGCCTGGGCTGCCAGATGGCTATTTTGCAGGCCAATCCCCCTGCATGGGTTATTGAGCCGCAGAAAGTGATCTGGCAGCCCAGGCAGTGCGATTCACTTAGTGGATCACGGTGCCTGTGCAATCAGATCGCTTTCTGCAGCTCGATCCCCATGCAGGAGAATCAGGCTGCCGAGTGGCGATCTGGCAGCCCGGCCGCAGTGATCCACTTAGTAGATCAGTGTGCCTGGGCTGTCAGATCGCTTTATGCAGCGCCAACATGCAGGGAGATCGGGCTGCAGAATAGCGATCTGGCAGCCCAGGCACTGTGATACACGTAGTGGATCACTGTTCCTGGGCTGTCAGATTGCTTTCTGCAGCCCAATCCCCATGTAGGGGGATCGGGCTGCAGAGTAGTGATCTGGCAGCCCGGCCACAGTGATCCACTTAGTGGATCACTGCACCTGGGCTGTCAGATCGCTTTCTCCAGCTCGATCTCCATGCAGGGTGATCGGGCTGCAGAGTAGCGATCTGACAGCCCAGGCATAGTGATCCGCTATGAACGGTGGATGTAGCAGAGGCGATGGAGCGTCGTGGGACCTTCGTTGTGGACTACGTCGGAGGCGATCAAGCGTCGTGGGACCTTCGTTGTGGACTACGTCACATCTTTATAATAAAGATGGAGTCTGAATTTTGTTTGTGTTTTTTTTTTCAAATAAAAAGATTTTTCTCTGTGTGGTGTATTTTTTTTGACTATTTACTAGAGATTCCTAATGGCTGGGTCTAACATTGGCCCGACATTATGAATCTCGGGCTTAGTGCCAGCTGCCAATAAAAAAGCTGGTATTAACCCCTTAATTACCCAGTTTGCCATCGGCACCAGGGCAACTGGAAAAGTCTGGGTACAGTGCCAGAAAATGGCGCTTCAATGAATGCGCCATTTTCTGGGGTGGCTGCGGGCTGCAATTCACAGCATGGGGGGCCCAGAACGCTTGGGCCTCTTAATGCTGAGGATTCCAGCCCCTAGCTGCCTCGTTGTACCTGGCTGGACAAAAAATATGGCGGAGCCCCATGTCATTTTTTTTTCTAGAACTCTAGAAATAAAAAAAAAAGGGCTTCACTGTATTTTTGGTTACCAGCCAGGTACAACGAGGCAGCTGGGGGTTGGTGGCAGTCTGCAGCTGCCAAGTTCTACCTGGCTGGACCAAAAACATGGCAAAGCCCCACAACATTTTTTTTTTTTTTTCTTACAAATAAAATGATGGAGCTTTGCTGTATTTTTGGTCGCCTGCCAGGTACAACTTGGCAGCTGGGGGGCTGGAATCCTCAGCGTGGAGAGACCCCACACTACAAATTGCAACCCACAGCCACCCCAGAAAATAGCACATTCATTAGAGGCACCAGGCACCATTTTCTGGTGCTGTACCCCAACTCTTCCAGTTGCTCTTGCGCTGGTTGCAAACAGGGGCTCTCCATACGCGACATGGTGCCCGCTAACAAGTTGAATGGAAAATTAGCTTCAATTGTTAGCGGACACCATGTCGTGTATGGAGAGCCCCTGTGTGCCTAAACATTGGCGCTCCCCTACAAATGACCCCATTTTGGAAACTAGACCCCCCAAGGAACGTATCTAGATGCATAGTGAGCACTTTGAACACCCAAGTGCTTCATAAATTGATCCGTAAAAATAAAAAAGTACTTTTTTTTCACAAAATGTTTAGTTTTTCATTTTTACGGATCAATTTGTGATGCATTTGGGGGTTCAAAGTGCTCACTATGCAGCTAGATACGTTCCTTGGGGGAGGTCTAGTTTCCAGAATGGGGTCACTTGTGGCGGAGCCCAAATGTTTAGGCACACAGGGGCTCTCCAAATGCAACATGGTGTTCGCTAACAAATGGAGCTCATTTTCCTGTGTCCCTGTGTATCTCTATGTAGTGCTGTGTCCCTGTGTATCCCTATGTAGTGCTGTGTATCTCTATGTAGTGGTGTGTCCCTGTGTATCTCTATGTAGTGCTGTGTATCTCTATGTAGTGCTGTGTCTGTCTATCTCTATGTAGTGGTGTGTCCCTGTGTATCTCTATGTAGTGCTGTGTCCCTGTGTATCTCTATGTAGTGCTGTGTATCTCTATGTAGTGCTGTGTCCCTGTGTATCTCTATGTAGTGCTGTGTATCTCTATGTTGAGCTGTGTCCCTGTGTATCTCTATGTAGTGCTGTGTATCTCTATGTAGTGCTATGTAGTGCTGTGTATCTCTATGTAGTGCTGTGTATCTCTATGTAGAGCTGTGTCCCTGTGTATCTCTATGTAGTGCTGTTCCCCTGTGTATCTCTATGTAGTGCCGTGTCCCTGTGTATCTCTATGTAGTGCCGTGTCCCTGTGTATCTCTATGTAGTGCTGTGTCCCTGTGTATCCCTATGTAGTGCTGTGTATCTCTATGTAGTGGTGTGTCCCTGTGTATCTCTATGTAGTGCTGTGTCCCTGTGTATCTCTATGTAGTGCTGTGTCTGTCTATCTCTATGTAGTGGTGTGTCCCTGTGTATCTCTATGTAGAGCTGTGTCCCTGTGTATCTCTATGTAGTGCTGTTCCCCTGTGTATCTCTATGTAGTGCCGTGTCCCTGTGTATCTCTATGTAGTGCCGTGTCCCTGTGTATCTCTATGTAGTGCTGTGTCCCTGTGTATCCCTATGTAGTGCTGTGTATCTCTATGTAGTGGTGTGTCCCTGTGTATCTCTATGTAGTGCTGTGTCTGTCTATCTCTATGTAGTGGTGTGTCCCTGTGTATCTCTATGTAGTGCTGTGTCCCTGTGTATCTCTATGTAGTGCTGTTCCCCTGTGTATCTCTATGTAGTGCCGTGTCCCTGTGTATCTCTATGTAGTGCCGTGTCCCTGTGTATCTCTATGTAGTGCTGTGTCCCTGTGTATCCCTATGTAGTGCTGTGTATCTCTATGTAGTGGTGTGTCCCTGTGTATCTCTATGTAGTGCTGTGTCTGTCTATCTCTATGTAGTGGTGTGTCCCTGTGTATCTCTATGTAGTGCTGTGTCCCTGTGTATCTCTATGTAGTGCTGTGTCCCGGTGTATCCCTATGTAGTGCTGTGTATCTCTATGTAGTATACTACCACCAGGGGCTCTGTATACTACCACCACCAGGGGCTCTGTATACTACCACCACCAGGGGCTCTGTATACTACCACCAGGGGCTCTGTATATACCACCAGGGGCCTGTATACTACCACCAGGGGCTCTGTATACTACCACCACCAGGGGCTCTGTATACTACCACCACCAGGGGCCTGTATACTACCACCAGGGGCCTGTATACTACCACCAGGGGCTCTGTATACTACCAACACCAGGGGCCTGTATACTACCACTAGGGGCTCTGTATACTACCACCAGGGGCTCTGTATATACCACCAGGGGCCTGTATACTACCACCAGGGGCCTGTATATACCACCACCAGGGGCTCTGTATACTACCACCAGGGGCTCTGTATATACCACCACCAGGGGCCTGTATATACCACCACCAGGGGCCTGTATATACCACCACCAGGGGCCCTGTATACCACCACCAGGGCCCTGTATACCACCACTGGGGCCTGTATATACCACCACTGCGGAGGCTGCTGTAATACTGCTGGGGCCTGTATATACCACTGGAGAGGCTGCGGTATACCACTGGGGCTGCTGTATATACTGCTGGGGCCTGTAAGGGGGTGTGTCTTGAAGGGGCATGTCATTTGGGGGGGGGGGCGTGTCTTGGAGGGGCGTGTCATTGGGGGCGTGTCTTGGAGGGGGCCCCGTTCAAAAGTTTGCTATGGGGCCCTGCCAGTTCTAGTTACGCCCCTGCCTGTGTATCTCTATGTAGTGGTGTGTCCCTGTGTATCTCTATGTAGTGCTGTGTCCCTGTGTATCTCTATGTAGTGCTGTGTATCTCTATGTAGTGCTGTGTATCTCTATGTAGTGCCGTGTCCCTGTGTATCTCTATGTAGTGCTGTGTATCTCTATGTAGTGCCGTGTCCCTGTGTATCTCTATGTAGTGTTGTGTCCCTGTGTATCTCTATGTAGTGGTGTGTCCCTGTGTATCTCTACGTAGTGCCGTGTCCCTGTGTATCTCTATGTAGAGGTGTGTCCCTGTGTATCTCTATGTAGTGCTGTGTCCCTGTGTATCTCTATGTAGTGCTGTGTATCTCTATGTAGTGCTGTGTCCCTGTGTATCTCTATGTAGTGCTGTGTATCTCTATGTAGTGCTGTGTCCCTGTGTATCTCTATGTAGTGCTGTGTATCTCTATGTAGTGCTGTGTATCTCTATGTAGTGCTGTGTCCCTGTGTATCTCTATGTAGTGCTGTGTATCTCTGTGTAGTGCTGTGTATCTCTATGTAGTGCTGTGTATCTCTATGTAGTGCTGTGTCCCTGTGTATCTCTATGTAGTGCTGTGTATCTCTATGTAGTGCTGTGTATCTCTATGTAGTGCTGTGTCCCTGTGTATCTCTATGTAGTGTTGTGTCCCTGTGTATCTCTATGTAGTGCTGTGTCCCTGTGTATCTCTATGTAGTGCTGTGTATCTCTATGTAGTGCTGTGTATCTCTATGTAGTGCTGTGTATCTCTATGTAGTGCCGTGTCCCTGTGTATCTCTATGTAGTGCTGTGTCCCTGTGTATCTCTATGTAGTGTTGTGTCCCTGTGTATCTCTATGTAGTGCTGTGTCCCTGTGTATCTCTATGTAGTGCTGTGTATCTCTATGTAGTGCTGTGTCCCTGTGTATCTCTATGTAGTGCTGTGAATCTCTGTGTAGTGCTGTGTATCTCTATGTAGTGCTGTGTATCTCTATGTAGTGCTGTGTCCCTGTGTATCTCTATGTAGTGGTGTGTATCTCTATGTAGTGGTGTGTATCTCTATGCAGTGCTGTGTATCTCTATGTAGTGCTGTGTATCTCTATGTAGTGCTGTGTATCTCTATGTAGTGCTGTGTATCTCTATGTAGTGCTGTGTATCTCTATGTAGTGCTGTGTCCCTGTGTATCTCTATGTAGTGCTGTGTATCTCTATGTAGTGCTGTGTATCTCTATGTAGTGCTGTGTCCCTGTGTATCTCTATGTAGTGCTGTGTATCTCTATGTAGTGCTGTGTATCTCTATGTAGTGCTGTGTCCCTGTGTATCCCTATGTAGTGCTGTGTATCTCTATGTAGTGCTGTGTCCCTGTGTATCTCTATGTAGTGCTGTGTATCTCTGTGTAGCGTTACGTTCCTGATCGTGTGGCTGTGGCATCTGCTCTGTGCGGCCTAGAATGTCACCATGGACTCTGAGATGTAATAAATCGAGGGCTTATGTCTGGTTGGTCCTCCTCTCAATCCACGCCTCCAAGTAGGCGGGCCCGATAGGAATCCAGGCTGGTCAGTGAAGGAGTAACGAGATCCGGAAGTGTTCCCCCGGGGGCGGAGTCACATGGCCGCCTAGGCTGCGCTCTGTCTGAGCTGTTTGGTCCTCGTCAAGCATGGAAGTCACCTGGCGCAGTGAGTGACCCACGTTTCACGTCATGTCATGTCTGACACCGGGAGCAGCCACCTGTCATGTGTCTGTGTATAGCGTGAGGCGGCGGTGTGCGACCCATACTGTGTGTCTGTGGTTAGTGTGTCCTCCTCATACTGTGTGTGTCTGTGGTTAGTGTGTCCCCCTCATACTGTGTGTGTCTGTGGTTAGTGTGTCCCCCTCATACTGTGTGTGTCTGTGGTTAGTGTGTCCCCCTCATACTGTGTGTGTCTGTGGTTAGTGTGTCCTCCCCATACTGTGTGTGTCCCTCTCATACTGTTTGTGTCTGTGGTTAGTGTGTCCTCCCCATACTGTGTGTGTCTGTGGTTAGTGTGTCCTCCCCATACTGTGTGTGTCTGTGGTTAGTGTGTCCTCCCCATACTGTGTGTGTCTGTGGTTAGTGTGTCCCCCCCTCATACTGTGTGTGTCTGTGGTTAGTGTGTCCCCCCCTCATACTGTGTGTGTCTGTGGTTAGTGTGTCCTCCCCATACTGTGTGTGTCTGTGGTTAGTGTGTCCTCCCCATACTGTGTGTGTCTGTGGTTAGTGTGTCCCCCCCTCATACTGTGTGTGTCTGTGGTTAGTGTGTCCTCCCCATACTGTGTGTGTCTCCCTCATACTGTGTGTGTCTGTGGTTAGTGTGTCCCCCCCTCATACTGTGTGTGTCTGTGGTTAGTGTGTCCTCCCCATACTGTGTGTGTCTGTGGTTAGTGTGTGTCCCCCTCATACTGTGTGTGTCTGTGGTTAGTGTGTGTCCCCCTCATACTGTGTGTGTCTGTGGTTAGTGTGTGTCCCCCTCATACTGTGTGTGTCTGTGGTTAGTGTGTGTCCCCCTCATACTGTGTGTGTCTGTGGTTAGTGTGTGTCCCCCTCATACTGTGTGTGTCTGTGGTTAGTGTGTGTCCCCCTCATACTGTGTGTGTCTGTGGTTAGTGTGTGTCCCCCTCATACTGTGTGTGTCTGTGGTTAGTGTGTGTCCCCCTCATACTGTGTGTGTCTGTGGTTAGTGTGTGTCCCCCTCATACTGTGTGTGTGTCTGTGGTTAGTGTGTGTCCCCCTCATACTGTGTGTGTGTCTGTGGTTAGTGTGTCCTCCCCATACTGTGTGTGTCTGTGGTTAGTGTGTCCTCCCCATACTGTGTGTGTCCCCCTCATACTGTGTGTGCCCCCCCCCATACTGTGTGTGTCCCCCCCATACTCATATGGTACCTTTACACGCCGCCACAGGAAGGTAGAAACCGCCAGGCATCGGACACAATTGTGCCTGTTGCCATGAGAACACCACGATGTGGCGGCGTGTAATTCAGGAATTTCCGAAGGAACTGCAAGCCACAGGAAGGAAAGTCCTGAATTACACGCCGCCACTTCGCGGTGTTTTCAAAGCAACAGGCACAATTGTGTCCGATTCCTGGCGGTTTCTACCTTCCTGTGGCGGCGTGTAAAGGTACCATTATGGTACCTTTTACACGCCGCCACAGAGGGTAGCAACAGGTAGACAACGCACGTTTTTACCTGTTGCCAACGGTTGCCAATGCCGCATATACACGCCGCCACAAAGTGCTCCACAGAAGGTATTTGCGTTCCCCGGAAGTGCCGACGGGTGCAGGTGGTTACCTTCTGTGGAGCACCTTCCCTGATTTACATGCCGCTACCACAAGGGAATATGGGCGTACATACTGTGCGCCGTAACTTCATTGGCGTGACAGAGTTGTGTATTACGTGACGCTCGTACGGTGATTGAACAATGCAATACCATCATGATTGGCCAGCCAGCGCAGTAAGGCTGGCTAATACATGACGCTATAGCAAATGTGTAGTGTGACTGGCCAGCTCGTTTAATATGGCGCCCTGTGCAGGGACAGCCAATGGTTATACAGTAGCCCCGACCAATGATAGCTGATGGGGCGTGGTATACATGACGCTGTGGCACGCCCAGGGAATTTACTAGGGCACGCAAATACCTTGCCTGTGCCTGGATTACACGCCGCCACCATAGGGATTATGCCTGCGTGTTTTTTAGCACGGCTCAGACACAGGAAGGAACTTCCTGAATTATACGCCGCCACTTCGCGGTCTTTTCAAGGCAACAGGCACAATTGTGTCCAATACCTGGCGGTTTCTACCTTCCTGTGGCGGCGTGTAAAGGTACCATTAGTGTGTCTGTGGTTAGTGTCTTCCCCATACTCTGTTCCCCCCCCTTCCCCATTCTGTGTGTGTGGTTAGTGTGTCGTCCCCATACCGTGTGTGTGGTTAGTGTGTTGTCCCCATACTGTGTGTCTGTGGTTAGTGTGTTCCTCATACTGTGCTTGTGTGCGGTGTGTCCCCATACTCTGCGTGTGTGTGTAAGTGTGACCCCATACTATGATGTGGCAGGGTGTGTGTGTGTGTCGGTGCCCCCTTTGATGCGCAAGGTGTCTGTGTCGGTGCCCCCTTTGATGCGCAAGGTGTCTGTGTCGGTGCCCCCTTTGATGCGCAAGGTGTCTGTGTCGGTGCCCCCTTTGATGCGCAAGGTGTCTGTGTCGGTGCCCCCTTTGATGCGCAAGGTGTGTGTGTCGGTGCCCCCTTTGATGCGCAAGGTGTGTGTGTCGGTGCCCCCTTTGATGCGCAAGGTGTGTGTGTCGGTGCCCCCGTGATGCGGCAGTGCGTGTCAGTACCCCCCGTGATGCGGCAGTGCGTTTTGGTGCCCCAAAACACCCCCCGTGGTTCGGCAGTGTGTGTCGGTACCTCCCCCCGTGGTGCGGCAGTGTGTGTTGGTGCTCCCCCCCCCCATGGTGCGGCAGTGCCGTGCATTGGTGCCCCCCCCGTGGTGCGGCAGTGCGTGTGTCGGTCCCCCCCCCTCCTCCCCGTGGTGCTGCAATGCATGTGTCGGTGCCCTCCCCCCCCCTGTGGTGCTGCAATGCATGTGTTGGTGCCCTCCCCCCCTGTGGTGCTGCAGTGCATGTGTCGGTGCCCTCCCCCCCTGTGGTGCGGCAATGTGTGGGTCGTTGCCCCCCCATGGTGCGGCAGTGCGCGTGTTGGTGCTCCTCCTCCCCCCTCCCCCCCCTCCATGGTGCGGCAGCGTGTGTGTCGGTGCCCCCCCGTGGTGCGGCAGCGCATGTGTCGGTGCCCCATCCACCCCCGTGGTGTGGCAGCGTGTGTGTGTATGTGGGAGCTTGTGCGCCGTACCTAACTGTACAATCACATGTCTATATGCGGACTGGTATTTCCGGTCAGGCCGCCGGTAACATAGAATGGAGTCTTTCCCCAAACACCGCTCTCTTCATCGTAAAACACAAGATGTGTGAATGATGCTTTACTGGGAGGATCTGTATAATTCCCTGCACATAGGATGTTCTCCAACGATCCTCTAACATGTCACTTACGGATCGCCACTTTTAGGGTCATGTAGCTACGGAAATTCCAAATTCCTTTTATGATATGAATTTGGAGTACAGATGTAGAAGGTATAAGATGGTCAATGGTAAAATCCTGGAGGGGAGATATTTTTCACTGGGGTTCATGGCTTCAGTGATGTGAAACCTGGAATGTAAGCTCCAGCATGCTTTGTGCTGAGAGGATGAATTGGCCATGACAATGGCCTGTTTTTTGAGTGAACACTCATGGTACCTTTACACGCCGCGACGGCAGGCTGGATACATCGCGCTACTTCGCGTGCACGAGCACGCTCAAACGGCTACAAACGGTCAACGCACCCTCTTTACACGCCGCGACAAGGTGCGCTACGCCACGCTACATCTATAGCTAGCTACATCGCCGGGTGTCTCAAGTAGCCAGCTGTAGCGTAGCGTACCATGTTTACACACCGCTCCAACAAGCTACTATGGGCGGACCCGGTGCAGCAGGGATAGCACATAGGCGTGCAACAATCTTGGATTACGAGCCGTCCGTATGATGATAGGACAGCGCAATATCATCAGGATTGGCCAGGCATCGCAGGAGGCTGGTTAATAGAGCACGCTCGAGTAATTGTGTAGTGTGACTGGTCAGCTCCTTAAATATCCCGCCCTATGCTGCGACTACCAATCGTCATGCAGGAGCGACCTCCAATGATCGCAGATGGGGCGCGGTAACATGGCGACTGTGTCACGCCTTAGATACATGGCAGCCACATCGCCGGGTGTCCAGAGTTGCCTTCCGTTGCTTCTTTACACGCCGATACAGCTCGCTACAATCGGCGATGTTGCCTTAAGTTTATGAGCAGAGCCCATAAACAGATGTATCTGTCGCCGGCTGTAGCGTTGCCTCTTCAGACGCCGCTACTACAGGCGATATGGACGCTACAAGCTACAATTGTAGCTTGTAGCGCGATGTATCCAGCCTGCCGTCGCGGCGTGTAAAGGTACCATCAGAGATGGATGGGACGACTGTTCACATATCTCCACCTTAGGTTGTGGCCAAGGAGGTAAAATTTAAGGCCTCTGGATTCATTCCTTGTCGGTGTGTATGGACGAGTGCAGCCCACCAGAGCTGAGATCATACTGAAGGAGCCAGGCAGACCCCGCATTTGTATGGGCTGTTAAGAGCTGTTTTCTTTATACCGGACAGGCTGTTAGTTTGATTTGTTTTTGGCCTGGTTTATGAGGTTATAATAAACTATTGGAAGATATGCACAGAAACCGTTCTCATGTCTGCCTCATTAAGCAGACAAGTGAGCCAAATCTCTTACAAGTGGTTATCTAGCGTCGAGGTATGATTACAAGACATTTTTCAGGCAGATGCCACTTGGAACCTGCCTGACAAAGCAATGAAATACTGCTGCAAAAAATGAACATGGTACACAGCAATGTAGAAACAACTTTGCTATGCACACGGTCAGCTTTTTTTGCTTTGTTTCTTTTAACTGCTTTAGGGTATGGAAGCTTTGTGAATCAGTTAAAATAAGCTGCGCGCTCGGTCTCTGGGGAGCTGCGTGCTATCTTTTTCCGGCTGCGCTCCGGTTCGTCAACGGTGAAAAATGACCTGCTGGCAGCTCCATTGTTTCATGGAGTGTGTTGGACAACAATTTTTCAATACAACCTTATGGGAGCCTCATTCTGCCTGTAATAGAAATGCACTGAGCTCCACTGACGCAACTTCTGATTTCCGGCCAGTGAGAAGTTACGGGTACAAGATGGCGCTGTGGAACAAAAGCTGCACCAGAAAGGGACAAAGCATATAAATCTAGGACCAGGGGACTTGCATTTAAAGCAGCACTCCAGTGATGGAAAAATAAACCTTTGAAAGTTTTTAGTGAGTTCTTCACGCTGCACAAAAATAGTAAATAGAAAGAGATGCTCAGCTCTTAGGCTGGTTTCACACTACGATTTTGTGAAATCTGATGCTGTCCAGTAGAAATTGGACAGCATCGGATCCGAATTTGTCCCCATGTAACCCTATGGGGACGGACCGATTCGGATGTGCACTAATTGCCATCCAAATCGTGTCCGATCCGATTTCTTTCTGGTGCAAAAATCGGAGACTGCTCCGATTTTTGCATCCGAATCAAAAACCAGATAGAATTGGATCTGACAGATCAGATGGCAATTATGCCAAATCCGATCCAATTCCATTAACATGAGGCCCTATGGAGCAGGGTCCGAGGAAACATCTGATGTCTCCTCGACCCGATTTTAGTGTACTGAGCATGCTCAGTACACTAAAATTGCTCCAACCCTTCTAATTACACTTCTGCAATGTATAATATACATTGCAGAAGTGTAATTAAGAAAAAGAAAGAGTTAAAAATAAAAAAATCAATATGCTCACTATCCCATCCTATCCAGCGCTGCCTCCCACAGCAAGGTCCTTGTGCTTACAGGACCTGTGATGATGTCAGAGAGCATCATCCGGTCACATGACCGCAGTTACTGACCTTGCTGGGAGGCAGCGCTGGATAGAGGATAGGTGAGCATAGTGATTTTCTATTTTTAACTCCTTCTTATATTTCACTTCTGCAATGTATTTTATACATTGCAGAAGTGAAAGTGCCCCGCTGTGTCCAGATCCGTGATTATCACAGACCTGGAGACAGAAAAAGCATCTGGAGGTCACCTCCGATGCTTTCCTTTTCCGTCAGTGGGATCCTACAAAGAGTAGGATCCCACAGATAGGAAAAAAATTGTAGTGTGAAAGTAGCTTTAGGGCCGCTTTACACACACCAACTTCTGTGACCAACTTCTGAACAGATCTCTGGTTGCAGTGAAATCATGGACACATTGCTCCATTTTGTGGCTGTGTACAAATGTAACAATGTGTCCATGATTTCACAGCAACCAGTTGGTCACAGATATCTGTGTGTGTGTGTGTAAAACGGCCTTTAGGTGCTATCAGCTATTGCAAAGAGAAGCAAAAAATCAAGAAGAAAAGGCACCAGCAATCAGGAAAGCACATCACTAATATAAAAGAACAAATTTATTGAGGTACAGGAACACACATGGTAAAATCATTTAAAAACCTGTCGTATTTACTACAGCATTTAACCCTGCCAGAATTTGTCTCATTATCAGCCTGATGAAGGGGCCATATGGTCCCGAAAGCTTGCTATTATCTACCATCTTTTCAGTTGGCCATTAAAAGTTATCAACCACTGAGGACTCTCGGATTCCAATGTTTTTCTATCTACTGGCTAACACAGTACAAACATTTTTTACCTAAGAAACAAGTATGCAGAAAACTGACAAGGTATTGAAATAGTGACCCATAATGCAGACAATATGCCATAAAATGCTCCAAGTGGAAAAAACGGAATTGTAGGGGAACAAAATAGACAGACAGACATATGCCATCAAATGTTTAAAGGGGTTGTCCGGGTTTATTTTTTATTTCATATTTATATCTAGGCTGCAAAATGTTGACAATCTGCAATATACATGTTGTCAACATTTTGCAGGGTTTCCTAGATATAAACACATTTACTGATGGCAGAGAGTGTCCAGGGGGTGTGATTGTGCAGGCTGGTCGTTTACACCTACTGTAGCACAATCACACCCCCTCCCCTATACCTAGTATGGCCAGCCACCCCCAGGCCATACATGCCCGCCCCCTCCCCACTGTACTCTATAGAATGCCACCACTCCCAGGGATCCTACTGGCCGCCCCAGCCCCTAAATCACCACCCACCCTCTGCAAAACAGCGGTCCCCAGTGCACTGATACAAGGTGCCGAAACCGCTGCTGTGAAAGCGATTCCGGCACACTGTGTCAGTGCAGCCGGGGACCCGCTGCATATGTGTGCTGCTCTCACCCTCCATGTGCTGCTCTCACCCAGCCGGTCCCGGTCCGCCCAGTCCCGGTCCGACATGGTCCCGGTCCGCCCAGTCTCGGTCCGCCCGGTCCCGGTGTTGTACAGCCGAGCTCCACACTGCAGCCGTATCTGTGGCGCTGTGTGTGTGGAGCGGTGCCCGTCCTGATCTCCCCAGACCTCCAGTACCATAGAGCAGAGGCTGTGGAGCGGTCCTCTCTATACCGCTCCACCAGCTCTATGGTACTGGAGGTCTGGGGAGATCAGGACGGGCACCGCTCCACACACACAGCGCCACAGATACGGCTGCAGTGTGGAGCTCGGCTGTACAACACCGGGACCGGGCGGACCGAGACTGGGCGGACCGGGACCATGTCGGACCGGGACTGGGCGGACCGGGACCGGCTGGGTGAGAGCAGCACATGGAGGGTGAGAGCAGCACACATATGCAGCGGGTCCCCGGCTGCACTGACACAGTGTGCCGGAATCGCTTTCACAGCAGCGGTTTCGGCACCTTGTATCAGTGCACTGGGGACCGCTGTTTTGCAGAGGGTGGGTGGTGATTTAGGGGCTGGGGCGGCCAGTA
This sequence comes from Allobates femoralis, assembly GCA_033576535.1. Classification (NCBI taxonomy): domain Eukaryota; kingdom Metazoa; phylum Chordata; class Amphibia; order Anura; family Aromobatidae; genus Allobates; species Allobates femoralis. The sequence continues at coordinate 181,893,936 of JARQOC010000011.1, forward strand.
GGATCCCTGGGAGTGGTGGCATTCTATAGAGTACAGTGGGGAGGGGGCGGGCATGTATGGCCTGGGGGTGGCTGGCCATACTAGGTATAGGGGAGGGGGTGTGATTGTGCTACAGTAGGTGTAAACGACCAGCCTGCACAATCACACCCCTGGACACTCTCTGCCATCAGTAAATGTGTTTATATCTAGGAAACCCTGCAAAATGTTGACAACATGTATATTGCAGATTGTCAACATTTTGCAGCCTAGATATAAATATGAAATAAAAAATAAACCCGGACAACCCCTTTAAATCAAGGGGAAAAATGTCAGCACAACAGGGCTAGGCGATGTATAAAACTGCCCATGGAGGGATAACAACAAATGTAACTCCTTTAAAGGGAACCTGTCACCTGGATCTAAGTCCCTACACTATCACTACCTGTCCCTGCACCTTCCTAGCTGCTCCCTATCTATCCCTCTCTGAGCTAAATCCGCCCTATAAAACTGCAGAAAAATAACTTATAACTTACAGAAGTCCCTGAGGCTGGGGACTGAGAAGGCGGCGCCAGGCTCCATTCTGCCCCTCCTCGATGCAGCAGCACACGCCCCACTGGGCAGCATTATTCTTTCTTCATCACCGCCTCCTCCATTTGGAATCTCCCACCTGCTTTACACCTATCATGTTGTGGTGATGCGACCTCGATGTGTCCCAGGGTGAGCTGTTACTGGAGCTAAGTGCTGATTGAAAGCACAGACGCCCAGGTGTGCGGGTGAATAGGAGATGATATGAGCTGCCCTGGGCTGTGGGGAGGGGTGGAGTGTGTCAGGATAGCAGCAGGAGCTGCTGGGATTGTATGAGGTTCTACTCGGCTGCGCCCCGATGTAACAGGCCAGACTAACCCCCCCGACCAGAATATACTCGGGGTTAAAGTGGCCTAGGCCAGATTATACCCCTCCGTATACCACAGCAGCTGTAGATCAGGGCCCCTAGCAACACATGGGGGCCCGAGGCAGCACAAAGTGGCCCCAGGCAGCAGAAAGTGGCCCTACGCATCATACAGGGGCCCCAGGCAGTGCTAGGGCCCCAGGCAGTGCTAGGGGCCCCAGGCAGCACAAAGTGGCCCCAAGCAGCACAAAGAGGCCCCAGGCAGCATACAAGGGCCCCAGGCAGTGCACGGGGCCCCAGGCAGCACAAAGTGGCCCCAGGCAACATACAGTGGCCCCAGGCAGTACTAGGGGCCACAAGCTACACACAGGATCCCAGGCTACACACAGGGGCCCCATGCAGCATACAAGGGCCCCAGGCAGTGCACGGGCCCCAGGCTACACACAGGATCCCAGGCTACACACAGGGGCCCCAGGCAGTGCACAGGGCCCCAGGCAGCACACAGGGGCCCCAGGCTACACACAGGAATCCAGGCTACACACAGGGGCCCCAGCCAGCATACAAGGGCCCCAGGCAGTGCACGGGGCCCCAGCAAGTGCACAGGGCCCCAGGTAGCACAAAGTGGCCCCAGGCAACATACAGGGGCCCCAGGCAGTACTAGGGGCCCCAGGCTACACACAGGGTCCCAGGCTACAAACAGGGGCCCCATGCAGCATACAAGGGCCCCAGGCAGTACAAAGGGGTCCCAGGCAGCGCATGGGGGCCAGAGGCAGCACACAGGGGCCCCAGGCAGCACAAAGTGGCCCCAGGTGGCCCACTGCCTGGGGCCCCTGTATATTGCCTGTGGTCACTTTGTGCTGCCTGGGGCCCTTGTATGCTGCATGGGGTCCCTGTGTGTAGCCTGGGATCCTGTGTGTAGCCTGGGGCCCCTGTATGTTGCCTGGGGCCACTTTGTGCTGCCTGGGGCCCTGTGCACTGCCTGGGGCCCTTGTATGCTGGCTGGGGCCCCTGTGTGTAGCCTGGGATCCTGTGTGTAGCTTGTGGCCCCTAGTACTGCCTGGGGCCCCTGTATGTTGCCTGGGCCACTTTGTGCTGCCTGGGGCCCCGTGCACTGCCTGGGGCCCTTGTATGCTGCCTGGAGCCCCTGTATGTTGCCTGGGGCCTCTTTGTGCTGCTTGGGGCCACTTTGTGCTGCCTGGGGCCCCTAGCACTGCCTGGGGCCCCTAGCACTGCCTGGGGCCCTAGCACTGCCTGGGGCCCCTGTATGTTATGTAGGGCCACTTTCTGCTGCCTGGGGCCACTTTGTGCTGCCTCGGGCCCCCATGTGTTGCTAGGGGCCCTGATCTACAGCTGCTGTGGTATACGGAGGGGTATAATCTGGCCTAGGCCACTTTAACCCCGAGTATATTCTGGTCGGGGGGGTTAGTCTGGCCTATTACATCGGGGCGCAGCCGAGTTGAACCTCATACAATCCCAGCAGCTCCTGCCGCTATCCTGACACACTCCACCCCTCCCCACAGCCCAGGGCAGCTCATATCATCTCCTATTCACCCGCACACCTGGGCGTCTGTGCTTTCAATCAGCACTTAGCTCCAGTAGCAGCTCACCCTGTGTGTGCTGCTACCAAGCAGAAGATACAATCTCCCATATGCTGTGTCCCGGTCAGGGGACACATCGAGGTCGCATCACCACAACATGATAGGTGTAAAGCAGGTGGGAGATTCCAAATGGAGGAGGCGGTGATGAAGAAAGAATAATGCCGCCCAGTGGGGCGTGTGCTGCTGCATCGAGGAGGGCAGAATGGAGCCTGGCGCCGCCTTCTCAGTCCTCAGCCTCAGGGACTTCTGTAAGTTATAAGTTATTTTTCTGCTGTTTTATAGGGAGGATTTAGCTCAGAGAGGGATAGATAGGGAGCAGCTAGGAAGGTGCAGGGACAGGTAGTGATAGTGTAGGGACTTAGATCCAGGTGACAGGTTCCCTTTAAAATAGGAATCTGTGGGGCTGGCTCACCTAAATGGATGTAAGATGAGTAAAGAACATCAGAGGATTCCTCCATTCATGCTTCATGTTTTGAACCTCCTTTAGGGACTTAAAATTGATTTGTTAGGGTATGTGCACACTGGGCGGGTTTTCGGCGGTTTACCTGTGTAAACCGCCGTTTTGCATACATTAGTTTTATTTAAATTTATGTTAATCCAAACCGGCGTTTGGATTAACATTGAAACTAATGTAACCCGCCCAAGGCTGTGCACATACCGGCGGTTACCCAGCGTCATCCGTTGCTAACCCGCAGGTTTCCCAGCGGGTTAGCAAAGAATGACCAAGTTCTAAAAACCGGCCGGTTCTGCAGCGGCTGCAAGCAGAATCATGTGCTGCTTCCAGCCGCTGCAGAATCGCCGCCGAGAACCCGCTGGGCAGCCGCCGGATACCGCCCGGCTCCCGCAGCTCATACCCGCCAAGAAGCCGGTGCACGGCGCCGGAGCTTCCTGGCGGGACCCGCCAGCTGCCGCCGACCGAACCGCCGGGTAATGTGCACTTACCCTAAGGGTATGTGCGCACTGGGCGGGTTTTCGGCGGTTTACCTGTGTAAACCGCCGTTTTGCATACATTAGTTTTATTTAAATTTATGTTAATCCAAACCGGCGTTTGGATTAACATTGAAACTAATGTAACCCGCCCAAGGCTGTGCACACACCGGCGGTTACCCAGCGTCATCCGTTGCTAACCCGCAGGTTTCCCAGCGGGTTAGCAAAGAATGACCAAGTTCTAAAAACCGGCCGGTTCTGCAGCGGCTGCAAGCAGAATCATGTGCTGCTTCCAGCCGCTGCAGAATCGCCGCCGAGAACACGCTGGGCAGCCGCCGGATACCGCCCGGCTCCCGCAGCTCATACCCGCCAAGAAGCCGGTGCACGGCGCCGGAGCTTCCTGGCGGGTCCCGCCAGCAGCCGCCGACCGAACCGCCGGGTAATGTGCACTTACCCTAAGGCTACTTTCACATTACTGTTTTTAAGGGAGCCGATGCTGTCCGATAAAATCGGACAGCATCGGCTCCCTTCTGATGCCTGGAATTGGATGCCAAATAGGCATCTGATTCCGACATAAAATCTCTCCCTCTGGCCTGTTTAAAAAACAAACAAAAAAAAAAAACAATGTATGCTCACCTGTCCCCGAGGCCCCGCCATCTCCCGCATGGTCCCGCAGGCTCCCTGTGTCCTTGCGGTGTCTGCAGAGGTCGTCTTCTTCTGAACAGGACCTGCCGTGATGTCACAATCACGTGACCGCCTGTTAACATGGTGTAACCTGCGGACACGTGACTAATGTTACGGCAGATCCTTTTCAGAAGAAGACGACACCTGCAGACACGGGAGACACCACGAGGACACCGGGAGCCTGGGAGACGGCGGGGGCCTCGGGGACCGGTGAGCATACACATATATATTTTTCTTTTTTTTAACCCCTGCTTTCCCAGTTAGGAGCAGTTTTAGTGTACTGAGCATGCTCGGTACAGTAAAATTGGGTAAGAGGACACATCAGATGTATCCTTGGACTCTGCTCCATAGGGCCCCATGTTAAAAACATCGGACCGAATCGGATGTGCACTAAATGGCATCCGATTTGGTCCAATCCGATTTTTGTCCGATTTTATTTTCGGTGCTCCGATTTTTTTCACCGATTAAAATCGGACAGAATCGGATCGGACCAAATCGGATTCCATTTAATGCACATCCGATTCGGTCCAATGCCCATAGGGCTGCATGGGGGCCAAAATCGATCCGATGCTGTCCGATTTTTATCGTACAGCATCAGAAATTAAATATTCGTAGTGTGAAACCAGCCTTACTGGGGAGGTAATGTGATATCTCAGATCTTTGGGTGATATGCAAACAATAGGGAGCATATCATCTCTGCTGCAGAAATATTTTGTTAGATTTGTTAATATGTTAATTTTTCTTCTAATTTTTGTAATCTTGTGCCACAAACCGCAATAAAGCGTGTCCAGTAATCATCCGTTACACCAGGGGCGGGGAACTATTTTTCTGCCGAGGGCCATTTGGAAATTCGTACAATCCTTCGGGGGCCGTACAAAATTGGCAACTTGAAAAGTACCCACTATATTTGGTTAAACAATCAACTCGCCCCTACTGTGATGACTGGAGCTGCTTCTCTTTGGTGTGGGTGATATTGGTCATGTTGCTTCTCAACTGCTTTTTCAGGTTTGCCAGAGCCCTGGACACCACTGGAGAGGCTGGAAGCATATAAATCACTGGGGAGGCTAAGGCTGGGGCATAGAGATCACTGGTGAGCTGGATTTAAAAGGCAGACATTTGCAAAACGTGTCTACCAGCCTGAGCACCGCGGTCCCCAAGTATCTACCCGGGGGACGCAAAAAAGTCGGCCGCCCTCGGGCCTGAAGCGCCCCACCCCTGCATTACACGATCCTGCAGAGATATGTTGGCAGAAAAAGCTGTGCAGACACAACTTTCTTGTTCAGTGTTAAATCACTGATTTCTCCAGTCACCTTCCATGACAGCATAGGAGGTTGCCTCACCACGCCCTAATAGGGACAGGAAGCACAAGAGTGGTTAAAAGGACCCTCCCACCTCCCATTAGCCAGTGTCTTTCCTGTCCCCATGGGGCATGGAGAGGTTTTTCTCCTGTGCTGTGGGGCTGGCGACTCAAACCTTTTTGAGTTTTTGCTGGGCAGCGTTGGTCGGTGCTTAGGTTTTCCTCCTCCTGCTGCTCCTGTCGCAATTTTTGGTCTGTGGTCCTGGTCCTCCGGAGCCTCCCTGGAGGCAATGCGGTCCTTGGGCGCCCTGGCCGGCGGCCTCTCTGAGCCCGCCAGCTTCCCCCTGTGCACACGCTGTTGGCGCAAGCCGGATGTGATGTCAGCGGGCGTCACTTTCGGGTCACGTGCTCCCCCGGGAGTGCGGCGGTTCCTGTGGTCGGAATCCGGCGGGCCAGCGTGCAGGGCACGCCAACGATTGATCTGCGGCCTGTCTGGGACCCTGCATGGGGGGGAAGGAGCACATCATCAAGATATAAGCTACCCTGACGGCGTCAGTTGAGGCAAGCTGGTCACAAGGAAGGAAGGCTGATTTAGCTGCCGAGCCCAGCTCTGCCCCAGCCACAGTAAGCCTGTGCCGAGGGGGGGGTCCTTGTGCCTGATGTTCAGGCTGATTCTTATGGCATCCTCTCTTTTTTTTTTTTTTTTTTTTTTTTTTTTTTTTTTTAATTAGGGAGAGAAGGCTGCTACAAAGAAACCAGGTGGGAAGAGATGCCCTGTCTTTAATAAGAAGTTTCCATCAGCATGGGACAAAAAACTGTCAGGATTGTACAGATAAGGTTGTTAGGGCAGAACATCCCTCTTTAGTGGATGAATTGCTCTCTATGGTTAAGCAGGAGATACAAGCCTCATTAGCTTCCCTGACTCCGGCTGCACCCGTCCAAGTCCTGGGCCCTCCTTCTCCAAAGAAATGGAAACTCCAGCAGGACCAGTCTGACTCTGAGGGCCAGATAGACTCTGACAATAGGGATGATGGTTCTCCCTCCAAGCCTTCTGACCCTAAAAAGTTTATATTCTCCTCGGAGGATTTGGCTGAGCTAATTGGGGCGGTGCATAGCACTATGGGTCTGGAGGAGGAACAGGTCCTCCACTCTGTCTAGGATGATATGTTCGCTGGGCTGCGTCCTGTGAAATCGGTGGGGTTTTCTGGTCCATGCCAGCATTCAGGATCTCATTGCACGGGAGTGGGAGTTTCCTGAGAAAAGAGTTGAGTTCTATGAAGAACAGGTTTCCCCTGGACGACACCCCCTTCATTTGGGATGTCCCAAAGGTGGATGTTCAGGTCATAACGGTTGCTAAAAAAAAAATGGCACTTTCTTTTGAGGATATTTCCCAGCTGAAGGACCAGATGGATAGGAAAATTGAGGGCCTAATGAAACGCTCTTGAGAGGCGTCCTCATCTACTTTGCAGGCAAATATTGCTTCCACTTGCGTATCCTGTTTGATTCTCAGGTGGTTAGATCAGCTTGAGTGCCACATTACCCAGGGTACACAGAGAGGAATTACATGATTCATTGCCTTTGCTGAAAAAGGCTACTGGGTTCGTGGCTGACGCTTTGGCGGAGTCGGTGCGCATGTCTGCTCGTACCTCCGTCCTGTCCAACTTGGCTAGATGTGCCCTCTGGTTGAAAATGTGGAGTGGGGACTCCACCTCCATAATGCGACTCTGTTTCATTCCCTTTAAGGGAGATTTGGTTTTCGGCCCTGCCCTAGATGACATACTAGACAAGGTCTATATTAAAAAAGCTTTCCCCAAGCAAAGGGTTGCGAAGAAATTTTTTTCGTCCCCAGGTGCCTCCGGCCTCCCAGCCCAAGGGTAAAGAGAAAGCGGGTAGGTGGTCCTACCCAAAAGGTAGAGGGAGGAATATTCTTGTCCCCTCCCAACAACATCCCCAGCAGGACCAATAGTGACTCAGCTCGGGTGGGAGGGGAGACTAACCAAATTTCCCTCCCATTGGTACTACATTATCAATTGCCAGTGGGTGCTCAAAATCATCTCAGAAGGTCTATTAATCGAGTTCGAGTCTCCTTCCGCTCTTCGGGTCAGTTCCCTGCCCTCAGGGATCTCAGGATCTACTGTTCTCCAATCTTCGGGACCTCTTAGCCTCCAACGTGATTTCTCGGGTTCCGAGTTTGTAACTGGGCTGTCCATTACTCCTGGATCTTCCTGGTAAAGAAACCATCGGGAGCAGCTAGGATAATCGTCATTCTGAAGCAGCTCAACCGGTATGTCAGGTACCGCAGATTCAAAATGGACTCCATCTGGTCTGTGGTCCCATTGATATGCCCTCACTACCAGATGGCCACAGTAGACTTAAAAAACGCCTACTTCCATGTGCCCATTCATCCCAGGCACAGGAAGTTCCTGCGGTTTGTGGTTCTTTACCAGGGCATAGTTCACCACTACCAATTCAACGTTCTCCCCTTCGGGATCTCTTCTGCTCTGAGGATATTCACCAAAATCATGGGAGAAGTGGTGGCGTTTCTAAGACAGCAAGGTGTCTGTCTGATACCATATTTGGATGACCTCCTTCTGGTCGCACCTTCGGGGACGGCCCTCACTTCAGATGTGGACAAGGTGTTAACTACGCTTCGGTCTTTGGGATGGCTCCCAAATCTGAAGAATTCTCAGCTCCACCCCTCCTCAGTCAGGAGATTCGTGGGTTTCTTCTGGACTCCGACAGGCAGATGTCCTTTCTTCCAGAGGATCACAAAGCAACCCTCACTTCGAAAATTTCTGCTCTTCGGGCTCAGAAGTCGCCTGCAATCCGGACGGCAATGTCGGTCCTGGGCTCTATGACTGCTTGCATACCTTCGGTAATGTGGGCCCATATCCTGTTACACTGGAACCGTCTCCCTTCCTCCCTCAACAAAAGAGTTTGCTTGTCGGGGTGGGTGGTGTCCTCTCTCAGGTGGTGGTTGTCCCCTGCGAATGTGGACAAGGGGGTCTCCTGGTCTCGGACTCCTCTAGTTACTTTAACGACGAATGCCAGCCAGTGAGGCTGGGGGGCAGTGGTGTCGGGGGCCCAGTTTCAGGGTCTCTGGAGTCCACTGATCAGTTCTCGGTCCTCCAACTACTGCGAACTCAAGGCAGTGGAAGCGGCTCTCCTGGCAGCTCAGGATATGGTCCGGGATTCGCATGTCTTGGTGTATTCGGACAACGTGACTACGATGTCCCATCTTCACCATAAGGGCAGCACTCGGTACCGCAACCTGAAAGAGATCTTCAGTTGGATATTTCACTGGGCCGAGATGTCCCTTCAATCTCTATCAGCAGTCCATCTGAAGAGAGAGTTGAATTCTCAGGCAGATTTTTTAAAGCCTAAGGGATCTCCATTCAGGAGAGTGGAGCCTGGACCAAGCAGTTTTCTGCAGCCTGGTGGCACACTGGGGTGCCCCGGAGGTGGATTTATTCGCTTCCAGTCTCAACCAAAAGGTCAGAACATTCTTCTCCCTCAACCCCACGGACGATGCGGTCGGGGTGGACGCCTTCTCCCACGCATGGCCCTTTCATCTGGTCTACGCTTTCCTGCTTCTCCCTCTTCTGGCAAGGGCTCTGAGGAAAATCAGGGATGAGGGAGTTCCGACTATCCTTGTTTCTCCCCTCTGGCCAAAAAGAAGTTGGTACAATCTGATCATGTCCCTCAACAAGCTGGGGGTCACTTGTAGAGGTCAGGTTCCCTTTAAAAACTAGATGGTGGCCCGATTCTAATGCATCGGGGAATTCTAGAATATGTATGTAGTTTATATATGAAGATTTAAAAATAATGCAATGAATACACAGGATGTTCCCCAATTAGCGACGCTGCTTCGTTCAATATATCTGCACGTGTGACACCTCACCAACGATCAGTAAGGTACCGTCACATTTGGTGACGCTCCAGCGATCCCAACAACCTATACGACCCGGAAGTGATCGCTGGACCGTCACTACGTGGTCTCTGGTGAGATGTCAAACAGTCAGATCTCACCAGCGATGCAGCAATGGTATGGCAGTCGTAGGGACCCTGTCGCTCTAGGGCGTAGTATTGATCTCACAGCGGGGTCCTGGTCGCTGCTGTGTGTCACATTGAGCTAGATCGTTAGCGCCGGTCAGGGTACTTCCACTGCGAGCAGTCGGGATATGACTGGCTAACTCCAGGCATCTCTAGGCTGCATCGCCGCTGACCTCTGTACGGCAGGAGATGACTCGGGGCTAACGTCGGGAGATCAGTGGCTAGCACCGCTGATCTCCCGACGATGGTGGAGGCTTGCATGGTTCAAATCGCGGCTGGACTGCGCCTGTCGCAATCAGCGAAGTGGGATTTCTATTACAGAGACAGACGGAATTAGATGATTATAGAGTAGATGACATAAGCCGCTGCGTGTCTATGTATGTGAGTATAACGTGACTCGCCACGTGTGTGTATATATGTATTTGTGTATGTACGTGTGTGTGTGTGTGTATGTGTATGATGTGACATTGCATATCACGTAATAGACATGCAAGTATGTATAGACACACGTATACAGACACACATGTATACAGTCGCACATGTACATACACTTATATAGATACACACAGGTATACACATATGTACATTCAAGTATACACAGTCACACACATGTATACAGACACGTACACACAGATATATGCACACATGTATACACACATATGTACATACATATACAGATGCAGATATACACACGTATACAGACACCCATGTACACACGTACACACACACACACGTATGCAGACACACACATTAGACAGACACACCAATGCCTTGTGAACTCCGCCTAAAATTAACATACGAGTATAGCCTTATTCAGACTGTTGAGTCCATATTACCTAAAAGCCAATAACCATGTATTATATTACCTTCACAATCCGCGTCCTACCTGTGAACTGTGGCCACAATACAGCCATCTGAATGTGGACCTGTCATATTCCATTTGATTTACCAGATACACATATGCTACTACGGTTCTTAAAATGCGTTTAATTCTACAAATTTTGTTTCAAACATTATTTTTCCAGATTTTAAGGAACAGTTACCCACAGTTTGTCAAGCTATTACAGAGGCTGACTTCTTGGCTATTGATGGAGAGTTTTCAGGTACGTGCTTCTGTACATTCAGATGATGTTTTGCACAGGGCTGTGGAGTCGGTAAGCCACAGTTGCGACTCCGACTCCTGGATTTTATCAGGTTCCGACTCCGGCTCCGACTCCGACTCCTTCATAAATGGCCACTTCGTAACAATAAATTTACTGTTGTAAAATATTGCCATCGTGCTTATTCAGTTTCTCACCATCATATAAGTAATCAGACCACCTAGAGCAAAAACTATATTTATTAGAATACAATTAGAATATAGCAAATAACTTTTATAAACTTTTCCAAACTGTAAGTAAATATGCAATAGACACTGTTATGCAGTTAATAAGAAGAAATCTATAAATTTGTCCTCAGAAAAAGTATTGCCTCTGTCAGATCCTCCTTCATGGATGCCCTCAAATCTGATCTAATTATTTTGAGAGCAGAGAACAACCTCTCTACACTAACTTGGGTTGGTGGCAAAGCAGTAACCACTCGGGCAACATCTCTGACAATGTCAGGATACAGAGGAATCGCTTGTTGCACTGTTATTTTTGATGAACGGTCAAATTTCTCAATTTCTTTTAGTGCACATGAAAAATTCTGCTGAAATGTACTGGCTGTGTTCTTTGATTGGGATGACTCTTCTATGCGGGAACGCTTTGCACGGTCCTTGTGATCCAAATATTTTTCGAAATTAAATTCTTCATCAGTTGATGATGAGGGTGAAGATGTGGCAGGACGACCAAATTCCTCTTGTTCCTCCTGACTGTTCTGCAACCCTTTCATCCTTACTGCTATTTCAAACAGAGCTTCTTTTCCTTTACTTAGCTGTTGATCATCTAGAAGAATCCGATGCATTGGGTCTACATAAACAGCTGCCAAAAGAATGTTATTTTGTAATAGTAGCTCCTCTCTCCGTTTCATTGATGTAGCAATGCCACTTGCAATTAACCCTCCTCTTTGGGACAGGCGAAACATCAGGTTCTTCCACTCCTTTAAGAAAATACCTGGAGTTAAGTCCTCTGCTTGTAATTTTTTTAGTCACTGTAAATGGGTGCTCTAGCAATTTTTCCAGCTCCGTCACCTGATTCCACTGACTTTCATTTAGCGTCAGTTGAGGGTTAGCCATGTCTACAAGAAAGGTTTTCAGTTCAAGCGCTGAATCATTAAGTAAGTACTGACCCATCGTGTGGCTTGATCAATAATTGCCCCTTTTCCAGCACGTCTCTTCAAAATTGAGTCAACTTTAGGGGTTCTGGCAACAGTAGCCAATTTTCTCACCTTTCCAATCAGTGCAGCAGCATGTCCTCCTTGCAGACTGTCTCTTATAGCCAGCTGTAGCGTATGCACAATACAGCGCATGTGATGAATGAAAGAACGTATTGACACCGTTTCAACAAGATAATCTAAACTATCATGTTGCTGATCATCTGAAGCAACTTCAGTTTGCTCCTCAGTTACAATACTGTGTTCCTCTATTTCAAACAATTCTGTGTCTGTGGACCCAGAATGTTCTTCTAGCTGCTGGTCACCATCATTACACTCATTCATTAGCTTAATAGTACTTATCATATTTGAAGCATTGTCAGTTACGACAGAAAGAACTTGCTCTTTTTTAAGTTCATAGTCTTGCAGAACCTTTTCCACCAAGAACTGGAGAAACTCACTGGTGTGATGAGCTTTGGTGTCTTTTACTGCCAATGTCTTGGTAACTATTTCATTTTTGTCACAAACAAATCGGACATTGATGGCAAAATAGTTCACTCTGTGACGTGTGCAGGCATCCATTTTAAGAAACAGAAAGCGTCCCTTGAGAGTTTTTTTTTTTTTTAAGTTCTTCCTTTTGTTTTAAAAGCTTCTTCGATTACTAATTTTCTAATACTCTCTCTCTCCAGAGAAACGCCAAGTTTGCATGCCATTTCCCCATTCAGACACACTATAGGCACACTATCCTTTACAACAAGCTCTATGATCTGTTTTTTAAATGTATCTACTGTCATTGTCACAGTAACTATGTCACTGACAAAATATCCTGCAACTGATGGCTGCAAAGTTCTCTGCTCCTTTGTTTGGCTGGAAGAGCTGGGCACTGGTTCCTTGGTTTGCATGCAGTCTTTCTCTTCCACTGCTTTCAGTACTTTTGGATGAAAGCGCTGTAAATGTCTCTTTAGATTAGAAGCTCTGGTAGGAGCATTTTTATCTTTGCCCGTATATGCACTGATCTCGGCTTGACAGGATTTGTTTTTGTCTGGATCATTTGTCATACGCTGACAGACATGTTTTCCATGTTGAGTGATGGTGAAATGTTCAAATACAACTGATTTAATGTGATGCCTCTTTGACATTCTCAGTTTTTAATTCTGCATTCACAATCCAAATGACAATTGTTTTTCCTAAAAACAATTGTACAAAATTATTGCCAGGTCGTACAACTGATATAGTGGTCAGTAATAATGGTATTATTCCTCATGTACTCACAGTTAACTGATGCAAAGTTTGTTGAAAGGACAATACTTCTTACAGTCTTCCTCTTCTGAGTAGCAGGCAGCTGTGAGATGCTTGGGAGATGAACACCTAGTATGATCTAGTCTAGACGAGGAGGAGCTTTACTACTAAGAATTTGCAACACATTTTTACTTTTTAGTTTCATACATTGTAAGTAGGGGGGTTGGGGCAGCATGAGGTTAACCAAGTATAAGATTAGAAGGGCAGTCAAGAACAGTGACACACAAGAAGTAAGAAATGTCTCTATCTCCAGCAGAACTGCTTATCACTACTGTTCATAGTTTGATAGAACATATATATTTGATCCAAGGATAAGAACAAAGCCAGTGGCACTCACCGTGGGTGATCTTCAAACTTTTATTTCCATGTATTCGTGTACATGATCCAGGGAGCAGGGGAGGGAGGTGCGGGTTTAAGGACGACGGTCACCGTTTCGCGGCTCCTTGCCGCTTCTACGGGTCCTGACATGGCGTCTGACGACACATCCGGTGCTAAATAGCCGACCAGGTGTATCGTCAGAGCCTTCACATACATAAGTGAAAACATACATTAGTGTGAAGTATTACAACAAAAACTATATATTTTTTAAAACTTAGTTACATCAAAAACCTTTTTACTACATAAAAGTAGCTGATATAGTAAATACATATACAAATCAGATCATATTAAAAAGTACGGGCAGTTCAAGAGGATGAACTCATTACTCTGCATACCGTACAACCTCTAAAAGAGGGGCAGAAATGAAAGAGAAAAGGGGGCAATGATGAATGGGTCGCGTACAAAAGTGGCAAAGAAGCAAACCGGCTTAAAACAATGAGCCGGAGCTCTCTACATAGGTAAGAATTAATGTTCGTTATTCTCATTTGTTATATTAACTAATATACGCGACCACAAACAACAATGCCTGTTAGTTCAAATGCTTGTTACTATCAAAAAAGCCATGTCTAAATAGATTTATATGGAACGGCATCCATATTCATGACTCTAATCATGGTCATGAGAAGTGGAGGCACGGGTGTCTTCACATAAAATAGATGAATGTGAGGAACGGTAAGCGGGGTAGATATACTAAAATTAAACCCGCACCTCCCTCCCCTGCTCCCTGGATCATGTACACGAATACATGGAAATAAAAGTTTGAAGATCACCCACGGTGAGTGCCACTGGCTTTGTTCTTATCCTTGGATTATTTTTTTCTTACAACATAAGTGAGCACCACCTTGATGCTGTATCCCTCCAGTCAGTAGTATTGAAGGAAATCACACTGGTTATACTACACGGATAGTGCCCAGTTTTTTCCGTTCTGACAAAAGTGTGGATCCATACCTTAACACTGTGAGCACATCACTACGTGAAAACCGTGTGACTGACTGGGCTATTACTGCCGCCGGCAACTATAAATATGGCCAGCGAAGGTACAGCTGATCTTTCTACGTCCATTATCGCGGGGAGGGAGGATGCGGCAACATTCTTTGAGGATTGCAACAAGGCAGAACTGACAACTCTCCTTAACACCAAAACCTTGGAACAACAAATCCAAAACTTGGCAGAAAGAGAGATAAAATGCTTTTGGACTATACAATCTTTAAAGAGCTATGTAGCTGCTAAAAGAGTCCCTAGGGGCTTAAGGCTATTCAAAGCGATGGCTTTCGGAAAAGACGATCCGGACTTTGTTAAGGAATGGGAAAGCATCTTGGCACTAAGCTCTGAAAACTTGCTGAAAGCAGTTTTAAAAAAGAATGAAAAAGAGCACGAATTGATTAATGAAAGATTAAAAGAGTTGAGAAAAGAGCTGGAAACGAGATTTACAAAGAAACAAGATTGGGCCAGTTTTCTTTTAAAATTGGACAAAAAACTCATTCCTTTGCAAGCAGAAATTAAAATTAAAAAGAAAGACAAATTCTTGCGTGACAAGCAAGATTACGATACCGGTAACGTCTTTTCATGGAATAATAATCTCACCCCTTATAAAAATAATAAAAACAGAAAACCACGACCGAATAGACCGGGCCCTCAAGGGACTCCAAAAACACCTAATAACCCAGCAGGCCCACCTAAACTTCCCAGTAATATAAATAACAAAAATAAGAAAAAGAAGCATAAGAACAACAAGTTTCATGAGTCAAATAGTGACAACGATAATGACTATTCCAATGAATCAGAGGATGAAAGACCCCCACCCAAAAAAGCCGTGTTAAAGAAAAAGCACTTGAATGATATCCCTTTAGGAAGCGGATCAGAAGAGGAAGAGGGCGAAGAAAGTCTTCCTACCTATGGAAAACGGAAGGGGGTGTCATGGAGAGACTAGAATCAGATGAGGATACGATCCAAATCTTTAACTTGACGGGACAAACTATACCAGAGAATGTGGAAAAACTTCTGAAAAAAGGACTGAATTTCTGTATTGAAGACAGGTTCAGGTTTACAGACTTTAAAGTTGATCTTTATAAAGGAATAAGAAAAGTTCACCTGTTTAAACACTTTTTGCATCAGAAAAATAAAAATGATACTATCGGTGACGGGTCACCATTAGCAACACCCATTAAAATAGGTTCTCTTGGCTTTTTTGCTAGAGAATCATCTCTGAATGATGTAAAAAGTGATACAGAAATCCTTTTGAGCCTGCAACCAGGACAAATGGATACTATTTTAAAAGAAACAGATAAACCTGAACCTTTTTCCGGGGGAGTTAGGTCGGATTTTTATCCCCCTACCTCCCCTGGAAACAGCATTGATTTGTTCGAGGAACTCGTTAGTAAAGATATCGAAGCCTTGGTTTACCCTGCTCCCAAATCTAATCTATCAGCTGATGAGCTCTCAGCTATAGATTATATTAAAAAATGGGATAAAATACTAGTCAAGAAAGCAGACAAGGGTGGGGGATTGTTCTTCTAAAAAAAGATGATTATATAAAAGAAGCGAAACGTCAACTAAATTCCCCCAATACATATGAAATTTTGCAAAACGATCCCACGCACAAATTCAATGAAGAGTTAAGGAAATTGTTGAGGAAATATGTATTGTTGAATGTTCTGGATAAAAAACAAGCCGAAAAACTTTTTGTAAGTGCGCCCCGTAAACCATACTGGTACCAACTACCTAAGGTACATAAATCCTTAAAAAACCCCCCCGGACGCCCTATTGTTTCCGGGGAAGGTTCCTTAACTGAACCTCTCTCAAAATTTCTAGACTGGCTTTTAAGACCAGTATTAAACACCATCCCTTCCTTCGTTAAAGATTCTAACGACTTTGTCCAGCATTTGGACCAAGTTAACTGGCAACAAGGATTTAGACTTGTTTCCATAGATGTAGAAAGTCTTTACACGAGAATCCCCCAAGATCTAGCTATCGAAATCATTAAAGATATTTTGACAACCAATAAACAAGATTCAAGATTAATAGAATTTATATGTGAGGCTTTGATGTTTGTTCTGTCCCATAACGCTTTCACTTTTGAGGACGTATGGTACAGACAGTTGGTGGGGACAGCGATGGGGACACCTGTATCTTGTACTCTGGCTAACCTATTCCTAGCACATCTGGAAGACAGGCTTGTATATTCATACGATAACCCATTCATTAAAAACATCAAGACATATTTACGTTATGTGGATGACGTCTTTATAATTTGGGATGGGACAGAGGAAGATTTCCAACTTTTTGTGTCCTATCTCAATATAACAAATAAATATAATATGTATTTCACCGCTGTTTTTGGTGATCAAGAATTGGCCTTCTTAGACATCATGATAAAAATTAAGGATGGGAATATAGCCAGATCCCTATACAGAAAACCCACCGCTTGTAACACCCTCTTACACTTCGACAGTGCGCACCCTGTTCACACTAAATATGCTTTACCATACAGTCAAATGCTGCGGGTAAAAAGGATGAATAACGATGCCGAAAGTTTTAAAACGCAATGTAGTGAACTGGAAAAACAATTTTCCCAAAGGGGATATCCAAAAAAAGTTTTGGAAAAAGCCAAAAAGAGGGTTTTGAGTAATCCACCAGAAAATAAAAAATGCGGTCCAGAAGGTAATGAGAAACGGTTTGTTTTTTTCTTTTACCTTCGGCCCCATGTTCAATAAAATTAAAAGCATCATCTTCAAACACTGGCATGTGCTACTCAAAGACAGAGAACTAAATGCTTTGGAAATAGGACCTCCTTTAATTACATATAAGAGATGCCAAAATTTGAAAGATATATTAATAAACAATAGGATGGATTCCCATAAAGAACTAAATTGGCTAGACAAAAAACGCCCCATTGGCAACTATAAGTGTAAGAATTGTAAATGGTGTAAACACCATGAAGTAGTTAATCCTGTATCTTTTGGAGGGATTGACCATAGAGTGTCCACCTATATCAGTTGCAAAACTAAATGGCTCGTTTATATAGTTTTCTGCCCATGTAGAAAATTCTACATCGGCAAAACTATAAGAGAATTGTGCACACGATTTAAGGAACATGTTAAATCTGTCACTACAGGCATCGGGAGTCCTAGACTCATCAAACATGTAAGAGACTGCCATGGAGGTAAAGCTGAAGTCCTAACTTTTGCAGGACTTGAAAGAGTATTCCCTACCGCAAAAGGAGGCGATATACATAAAATCCTCCTACAAAAAGAAGCTAAGTGGATAATTAGATCTAGAGCTTGTGGCCTGCTATGAATGAATGAGAAGAATGATTTAGCGGCATTTCTATAATAATTATAATTTGATTTTAGTATATCTACCCCGCTTACCGTTCCTCACATTCATCTATTTTATGTGAAGACACCCGTGCCTCCACTTCTCATGACCATGATTAGAGTCATGAATATGGATGCCGTTCCATATAAATCTATTTAGACATGGCTTTTTTGATAGTAACAAGCATTTGAACTAACAGGCATTGTTGTTTGTGGTCGCGTATATTAGTTAATATAACAAATGAGAATAACGAACATTAATTCTTACCTATGTAGAGAGCTCCGGCTCATTGTTTTAAGCCGGTTTGCTTCTTTGCTTCTTTGCCACTTTTGTACGCGACCCATTCATCATTGCCCCCTTTTCTCTTTCATTTCTGCCCCTCTTTTAGAGGTTGTACGGTATGCAGAGTAATGAGTTCATCCTCTTGAACTGCCTGTACTTTTTAATATGATCTGATTTGTATATGTATTTACTATATCAGCTACTTTTATGTAGTAAAAAGGTTTTTGATGTAACGAAGTTTTAAAAAATATATAGTTTTTGTTGTAATACTTCACACTAATGTATGTTTTCACTTATGTATGTGAAGGCTCTGACGATACACCTGGTCGGCTATTTAGCACCGGATGTGTCGTCAGACGCCATGTCAGGACCCGTAGAAGCGGCAAGGAGCCGCGAAACGGTGACTGTCGTCCTTAAACCCGCACCTCCCTCCCCTGCTCCCTGGATCATGTACACGAATACATGGAAATAAAAGTTTGAAGATCACCCACGGTGAGTGCCACTGGCTTTGTTCTTATCCTTGGATTATTTTTTCTTACAACATAAGTGAGCACCACCTTGATGCTGTATCCCTCCAGTCAGTAGTATTGAAGGAAATCACACTGGTTATACTACACGGATAGTGCCCAGTTTTTCCGTTCTGACAAAAGTGTGGATACATATATATTTGAGTAACATTTATAAAATTCATATGAAAGTTCAATTATGAAATATTACCGTATATACTCGTGTACCGGCGACATCACCGGTGACATCACCGGCGGCCACTGGGAGATTTTCTGATCGCCACGACAGCACCCACAGAGAGAGGGGATCCGCCCCCAGGGACAGGAAACCTACAGATAAAAAGGAGCGGTCCCCCTCGCCTCCTCAGTTGGTTTCCTGTCCCTGAAGGGAATCTACAGATGGCATGTTCTGTGCTTACCTGGGTCCAATCAGCCTCTGTGCGGTGTCTGTGGGAACGACAGGGCCTGGGGCTTCAGAGGCAGCGTTGGGAAGTCCTGTTTCAAGCTCTCCCTTCGTCTGGAAGATTCCATGCTGTCAGGGTGCCATCCTGTCACATGGGGAGCGCAGGAGCACGGTCGTTGGGTGGGCTCCTCCGGTGGTGTGGGGCCTGCTCCGCATCTGGGCGTTCTTTGGGGTCCTGTGCTCCTCCTTGGGCTCTAATGGGGCGCGGTGATGGGCGCGGGTGCAGTGCCTGCCGCTCCAATGGCGCCTCTTGCGGCTCCTTCGGGGGCACGCTGGGGCGCTGTGGGCGGGTGGGCACTGGTCCCGGCGCCGCCAGTCCCGCAGGCGCCTCAGGCGGGTCGGCATGGAGGGAGCGGTGCGTGGCGCGCCCTTCCGGATGGGGCGGGGGCGCATGCGCAGTGGCTCCTGGCGCTCCGACCCGGAAGTGAGGTCATTTCCACTTCCGGGGTTGACGGGGAGGTGTGCCGGCGGGAGAGGAAGTGAGGGCAGCGTGCAGGCGCTGTCTGGTAGCGACCAGGTCCTCTCCTACGGTTTCAGAGGGGCGCCCTCTAGGTGAAGAGGTGCACGCTATCAGCATCCAGTGGGAGCTCCAGTGATGGGAGCTCCGCTGTCAGGAGTGACAAGTCCAGGACGGATCCTTCTGCCACTCAGGCTGGACCTCCACCTCCGGGACCGGTTCCTGCATTGCGGGGTGAGTACAGGCTCGACCTGTTTTCTGATGTCCTCCTTCTCTGTCTCCCTCTCTTTGGCTAAGTAAGTTGAGACGGTGAGACACTGGCACTGCGCCTTGATGTTTATTCCGACTGCCTGTGCCAATCTTGTTTGCCAGGACCTTATTGGAGGAGTCGCCTGTGCCTGAGATCTGTGCCTTGTTACGGAAGACTTGCAGGCCTTTTTTCAGCAGCTGCATTTTTTTGTGTCATAGGACTCACTCTCTCTCTCTGCCTTGTCCGTTGTGTATATGAGTCACGGTCCTGTTTTCCGTGGATAGTCTGCATATCTTCATCAGTTCTGTCCGCGAGTGCTATGCAGTTTTTCTGACTCTATGAAGGATGTCGTCTCGGGACATTATGTTTGCTGGCCTTTCCCTGCAGTAGCGCCGTTCCTTTACAGTCGGCTCTACCCTGCTGGCCGTCCTTCCGCGGGGTGGGACATGCATGTGCGCCGAGTTGTGTTGACGCAGCAGTCCCTTTGGCTTCTCAGCCGTCGTCCATTCCTGTGGAAGATTCAGGCTTGCCCTAAGGATCCGCTGGATCTTGGGCGGTTTTTGCTCCTCAGTCAGTCTTGGGAGTTCTGCGTGGGGGCCTTTACACCGGCCGTCTCGGCCCCATGTACAGCTTGGTCGGGCTGGCGTTGCTTGCTCAGTGGTAGTTCGCCCTCCCAGGGGGGCGTTTCCAGTGGCAATTGACTTTCATCTCTTCCGCTGATAAGCGGCGCGGGGCTAGCGGACGGGTCGGCGGGCCTTTCTATATTAGCTCAGCACGCCTTATGGCTTACTGGTGGGACAGGGGCTGCACGGGCCAAGTCACGTTTATGTACTTTCCTTGTCCGGGGGAGCGCCTGTTGACATCAGCTTGGATGTTCCCCTTGCCATGGCAGCTGAACAGAAGTCGAGATTCCCTATTGCTTTTCTTCCGTCCTCCAGGAGGGCGGTTACCCGCAGGTCTTTCGGTCGGTAGACACCCAAGGCTGTCCCACACAGTTGAGGTGCCTCTGGGACGTGGGACACTCGGTTCCGTTAGTCTGGCTCCACCGGTTGGGGGCCGGTTGCGTGTGTTGTCCACACAGTGGCAGGCTATTGTATCTAGCTTGTGGTTCCTGGATATTGTGTCTTCAGGTCTGAGATGGCACTTTGAGGTTTTCCTCGGGGTTTTTTGCGGGCTTCCTCTCCGTATCCTTTGCCGCAGTTGGTAATGGAGTGGGAGGTTCGGAATTGGTTAGTGACTCGGGTCTGGTTGCCGGTTCCTGAGGGCCAGGAGTGACGGGTCGTTTACTCCCCTTTTATTCCCGGTCCCTATGCCTGACGGGCCTTTCCTCACGTTTTTTTTCCCTTACACGCTTTATGGCGGTTCTCTAGACCATGGAGGTTTGTTCCTAGTGTTTTTTTTTGCCGGTTGGTTGGCATGTGCGTATGGCCATATGGTGATTTCTCCTGCTCCTTAGCATTTCCTCCATTTGGCGCTCGTGTTCGAACGGTCGTCTCCGGCATTTCGGGTTACAGCATGCTGTTCGCCTCACTAGGGCCCAGCGTCTCTTCCCCACCGTGATGTCAGATGGGAGGGCCTTTTTTGCGTCAACTCGATATTCTTAATGTGCCGTATCTGGCTGATTTCCTCGTTGTGAAACTTCTGCTTCTCGAGGCCGAGATCGGCTGTTCTGGTCCATTTCTCTTTTGCTCCTGGTTTCTGTCAGCGGCTGTGCTTTTTTCTTTTTTGCCGGAGGACGAGACGCGGGTTATACTCGCCACGGTTAGCTTGCGGTTGCCATCCTTGTATGTCCTTATGCTCTGCTCTGTCCTGGTTGGGGTCCTTGACCTCTGGTATTCAGGGGTGTTATGGGCTCGGTTCCGCACCAGATGTCTTCCGCAGGGAGTTCTCTGCGATGAGGATGGTTGCAGGGGTTCTTCCACGGTCCCATTTCCCTTCCTTCGGTGGTCATTACTTCCCTTTCCTGGTGGTATTCTCCAGGTCCTCCTCTAGGGGTGTTCTGTGGGTGGGTTTCCCATCTACGGTGGTGGTTGCCGAGGCTCATCCGCATTTGTGGGGTGCCCCTCTGGGGTCACTGTGTGCCTCGGGCAGTGGTCTGTCGGGGGCTGGTTCTTTTCAGGTCCGGACACTTAAGGCGATGCTTCCGGCTTTGCTTCACTTTCTCCCACCGTTGATTCCCCAGCAAGTCAGCCTCTTGACGGACGGGGTGCCTTGTGTCTCGTATATCGATTGTCCGGACGGTTCACGTTCACTGCCCCTGATGTTTTCTGCATCGCCGATTCTCCATCTGACCGCCCGTCCTTTACTGTCCCTCACCGCCCTTCAGTTCAACGGAACGGACATCTCCGCTGCAGTTTATCTGCATCAGCTTCCTCTGCGTCAGGGCGAATGGACTTTGGCCGGAGGGTGTTCCAGCGGATGGTGCGCCTGTGGGATCTCCTGGCCGGCGCTCTGTTCGCCGCCTGGGCGACTCAAGTCAGGGCATTTGCCTCCCTCACTATATGGGACCGTCCAGATGTGGTGGACTCTCTTCGGGCCTCTTGGACTTTCCTTCTCAAGTATGCCTTCCCTCCGCTGTCCGCTCTTCCATTGGTGATTAGGTCCATCTGGGAGGAGGGGGCGAGGGTCATTCTCATTGCTCCCTTCTGGCCGCGGAGCCTTGGGGTTCCTGGCTCCGAGCCTTGTCCCTGTCGGATCCGTGCTTTCCACTGTCAACCCTGGCTCTGCTGTCTCAGGGTCCATTTCGTCGCCCTCAGGTACGCGGTTTTCCAGTTGATGGCAGGGACTTGGTACGGCGGTTCTTGACTGCATGGGGGTTTTCGGATGGTCCTGGGTTCTACCTTTCTCCTGCGTCGGACGCCCTGTACTGCTCCTATCTAGGTAGGGTATGGCGTCGGTTTTTGTCTTTTTCATTGCACATTTTTTTTTTTTCTGCGGTAGTCCCTACCCAGCCTATCCTGGCATTTCTCCCAACAGGGTTGGGATTTGGGGTTGTCTGTTGGTCCTCTCAGGGTTCGGGGTGTTGCCTTGGGTGCCTTGTAGGGGCCTACTATTGCGGGAGATGGCTGGATTGCTCGGTTTTTTTCTGCTTGTGAACGCTGTGCTCCGGTTCAGATTGCAAGTGTGCCTCCTTGGGTCCTGCTCCTTGGTTCTGGTGGCGCTTTCTAGTGCTCCGTTGCTTCTTTCACCTCTTCTTTTCTGACCGTTCTTTCCCTTAAGGCAGCCTTGTTTATGCTCTTCCCTCGGCTCGCCGGGTTAGGGACCCGCTGGCTGGGCACGGCCCCGACCAGTTTAGTGACCAAGCAGTAGGAGAGCAAACAATAGAGTTCAACCAAAAGTTAATATGCAAACTCAAATACCAGAACAACACCCGAACCGGGCAACAGGGTGGGTGCTGTATTCCCCAATGATGGCTTAGAGAAAAGAATTTTATGGTGAGAACACACAAAAATCTGCTTTTCTTCATCACCTCATTGGGGAACACAGGACCATGGGATGTCCCAAAACAGTCCCTGGTTGGGCAAGAAAAGCACGCAACCTGAGGGATGAGATGATGCTGTACATCTAGAGTCCCCTTCGTGGAAAGGTGCGCCACCGCCGCCTGCAGGACACGTCTACCAAGGCTTGGGTCCGCAGAGGCCTGGTATGGACGTTATCGTGCTTAGCGATGGTATGCAGGCTGGATCAGGTTGCCGCCTTGCACACTTGTTCCACGGATACTTGGTGCCTAATAGGCCAGGATGCTCCGACCGCGCGAATGGAATGTGCTCGTAACTGCCAGGAATGGCCACAATCCTCAGTCGATACGCTTCCTGGATGGTAAAACGTATCCACCTAGCCAGAGTGGCCTTAGACACTGCCATGCCCTGTCTGTGACCTTCTGGAAGAACTAATAAATTGTCCCTCTTACGGAAAGGAGCCGTTCTGGATATGTAGTATCTGAGGGCTCTCACAAGGTAGAGGGTATGCAAGGCCTTCTCCACACGGTGCACCGGAGACTGACGTAAAGATGGAAGGATGAAATCTTTGTTGAGGTATAATGAGGAAACCACCTTTGGAAGGAAAGTTAGAACTGGGCGCAGCCGGGTGAAAGGAAGCGCTCTCGGCATGAGAGCGCAGCCAATTCTAAAACATGTCAGATGGACGTGATCACAACAAGGAAACTCACTTTCCAGGAAAGGATAGTGAGAGAGACTTCTTTCAGAGGCTCAAAAGGCGGCCTCTGAAGTGCGTCCAGGATCAAGTTAAGATCCCATGGTTCTAGTGGTCTTCGGTACGGGAGAAGCAAATTAGACACTTCCTGCATGAAGGTCCTAACCTGAGGACGTGTCGCAAGTCTGCGTTGATAGAGGATTGAAAGAGCCGAAATCTGGCTTATTAGGGAGCTTAGGGCAAACCCCTAATCTAGTCCCGACTGGAGAAACTCAGGACTACTTGAACTGACAGATTAAGAGGCAGGTGCCCACGGTCTTTGCATCAGGAAAAGACTGCCGTCCACATATAATGGTAGTTACGTGCAGGAGCTGGTTTTCGGGCTCTAATCATGGTTCCGATGACGTTCGTGATGAAAAACCGGCCTTAGTCAGAACCCAGGTCTGAACAGCCACGCGGTCAAATTCAGGGCCCTCGAGCCCTGGTGGAAGATCGGACCTTGAGTTAGAAGGCCTGGGTGATCCAGTAAGCACCAGGGAACGTTGGCGACCAGCTGACCAAGGTCAGCGTACCTGGTATGCCTGGGCCATTCTGGAGCTATGAGGATGACCGGAACTCCTTCTGATTTGGTTTTCCTATCTACCTTCGGAATTAATGGTAGTGGGGAAAAAATGTATGGAAGACGGAACTGGTGCTGTGATTGAACCAACGCGTCCACCCCGACAGAGGTGGGGTCGTGTGATCGGGCTATGAACGCAGAGACTTTGGCATTCAGCTGAGATGCCATGAATTCCACGTCCGATATCCCCCAGTGGCAGCAGATTTGTTGGAACACTTCCGGGTGCAGGGACCATTCTCCTGCGGCGAGTCCTTGGTGACTGAGAAACTCCTCCGCCTAATTGTCTATGCCCGGAATGTGCACTGCCGAGATGACTGACCCAGTCGACTTGGCCCAGTTGAGAATGTGTTCTACCTTGCAGAGGGCCGCCTTTTTCCAGGTGCCGCCATGATGATTGATGTAGGCAATTGCTGTCGTGTTGTCCGATTGGACACTGATGTGACTGCCTGCCAGGAGTTTGTGGAAGAACCGTAGAGACAGGGCTATGGGCCTTATCTCTACCAGGTTGATTGGCAGAGTTGATTCCTATGTGGACCAGCGACCCTGAGCAGTATGATGACGATAGACTGCCCCCCAGCCAAGGAGACTGGCCTATGTGGTGAGGACTACCCAGTCGACTGGAAGGAAGGACCGGTCCCTGGCAAGAGATGATGGCCGGGTCCACCAGCGTAGTGCCCTCTTAGTCGATAGGGTCAGGGAGAAGACCCTCTCCAGTTTGAAGGGACTCCTGTCCCAGATCATTAGCAGGGCCATCTGTAAAGGGCAAAGGTGAAACTGAGCGAATGGGACTGCTTCTATTGCTGCCACAATTCTGCCCATAACCCTCATCCCGAAACGGTTGGAGAGCGTGGAAGGTTTGAGCAGGGTACGTAATCCCTGTCCCTGTCAAGGCTTTGTCTCGAGGAAGAGTGACAAACCCTCGATGTGTTGAAAACCTTCCCAGGAAGGTGATAGACTGGGCAGGGATCGGAGAGGATTTTTGGAGATTGACCAGCCAACCCAGCCGTGTAAGAATGTCTATGGTTATCTGGACACTCTCCTCGCTGGCTGGGATGGAGGGGGCTTTGACGAGGAGATCGTCTAGATAGGGCAGGATGACTACTCCTCTGGAATAAAGGATGGTCATGGCGGCCCCCATGACCTTTGTGAATACCCTTGGTGCTGTAGCGCGATCGAAGGGTACTGCAGCGAATTGGTAGAGCTCCTCGTTGGCCACAAAACGCAGAAAACGTTGATGCGCCTGAGCTATAGGGATGTGAATGTACGCGTCCCTTATGTCTATGGAGCCGAGGAACTCTACTTCCTCCATAGACGTGATGATGGAACGTAGGGATTCCATCCTGAAACGACGGACGTGAATGTATCTGTTTAGATGTTTCAGGACCAGGATGGGATGCACCGACCTGCCCTACTTGGGGACCACAAAGAGGTTTGAATAAAAACCTCTGAAATGTTCGGAATCCGGTACAGGGAATATCACCCCCGTAAGTCGGAGCAATGATATTTGCGTGGAAAAAGGCGTGAGCTCGTGTGGCTGACTTCGGAGGGTTGGAGGGGAAGAAACTGTTTGGAGGGCGGGATGTGAATTCTATGTAATAACCGGAAGACACGATATCTTTGACCCATCTGTCGTCTGTGGCGGACTGCCAGGCGCGACAGAATAAGTGCAGATGACTGCCGACAATGGGAGTATCTTCTGGGGATAAGTGCAAGTCACAAAGAGGAAAAATTATGGAATCTGGATCCCTTAGATATAGACTGTTTTAGCCTGGATTGCAAAGTCTGAGACGTCTATGACAACTGAGCGGGCTGTGGATGTAGACGCTCGAGAGGATGTCCCGCCAAAGGAGGAGAGAGAGGAATAAAAGCGGGGTTATTGTCTTATGAAAGTAGGGCGTCTGTTTGTGCTGGGAAAGCGAGGTACTTTTCCCTCCAGTCGCGTTTAAGAAGTCGCCCGCTTTGATAAGGGAGGCTGGTTAGGGACTTCTTTGACGCCGAGGCCACCCGACACTGTCTGAGCCAAAGGGCTTGGCGAATGGCGATCACATTGGAAGCTGCAAGAGCAGTACAAGAGGCCGCATCCAGAGAGGGGTGAATTAGATATTCTCTGCCCATTGTGATTTGAGAAGGCAAATCCGCCAGTTCCGGGGAAAGATCTGTATTTTGTAAGGATTTTTGTAAAGTTTCCGACCATACCATAATTACCGTGGTCACCCAGATGGAGGCGAATGAGGGTGACAGAGCTGAGCCCGCTACCTCAAAAGCTGAGCGGGCTAGATGCTCAACCTGCCTGTTGGTCTGGTCTTTAATACAGGACCCGTCCGGCAATGACTATATTGTATTCGCCGCTAGGCGGGAGACTGGAGGGTCGACCGGTAGTGAATCGGCCCAATCTTTGGTGAGTTGTGGTGAAAAAGGGTGACTAGCTTCGATGGGTTTGCGACCTCTGAATCGTTTATCTGGTCTTTCCCGTTGTTTGGACAAAATGTCCTGGAACTCGGGATGATCGACAAAAAATGTATGCAGACGCTTTACACTCTTAAACGAGACAGTATGCTCCGGAATTTAAGTTGCAGGGTCGTCTACTTTAAGCGTTTGGTTAACTGCTGACACTAGGTCATCAACCATGGCCCTTGTCTCGGAGGATTCTAGATCAAAAAGGCCGTCCGTGTCTGACTCTAAGTCGAACTCATGAGACTCTGTCGATGTAGGGGAGTCTGGTCTTCGCTCCGGTGAGGGAGAGGCATGAGAGCCTTGGGATGAAACGGGTGAGACATTTCTGTGAGACCTTTTCTTAGTAGCCCCTGTCGCGGCTGGGCGTGCTCTGCCCCCGTCTGAAGCAGACTCCAGTGTGAGGTCACTAGCCTGTGCGCTGTTTTGGTAAGGCGTGCTGCCCAGGGGACAGGGCTGCATAGCCTGGACCAGGGAATTTGACAGTTTTTCCATGGATTGGGAGAGGAATAGTGTCCAGTCTGGCGGTCTTGGAGAAGTAGTAGCTCTGGTAGCAGCAGAGTGCTCTTGAGCTTTTCGGGGACGCATGCTTGGCAGTGTGGGGTGGTGTGACCACGCAGATGGGCTAGTTGATGCAGAAGGTATAAAATACCATATGGGACTTAGTAGGTTTCTTTGCGGTTTTGGAAATCTGCATATTAGCCAGTAAAGAAGGGGCACTCCAGCTGGAGATAAGGCTATTGAGGCTGAAGGCTATGTTCACACAATGCGTATTTTTGCGCGCTTTTTTACGCGCGCTTTTCAAAAATACGCAATGTGCCTTGTGTCTGCTGGCAAAGTGAATGGGAAATTCACTTTGCCGTTCAGACACTGCGTAAGAGTACGCTGCACTTTTATGGGAGAAGCAAGACTGTGGAGTCGTTAAAGGGAACCAACCACCTCAGATGACGTCTATAAGCTGTTAATACATGTCCCTGGACCCTACGTACACCATTGCAGCTATGTTTTTGGTAAGAATATTGATAACCGCAAACCGAAATAAACAGTTTATAAACTTACATGACTTGGTACTTGAGGGCGTCTCCCTCGGGCTATAGTACGAGAGGGCTGTCTTATGCAGCCTGAGTGGCTTT
The DNA here is from genome assembly GCA_033576535.1 of Allobates femoralis. Classification (NCBI taxonomy): domain Eukaryota; kingdom Metazoa; phylum Chordata; class Amphibia; order Anura; family Aromobatidae; genus Allobates; species Allobates femoralis. Next base: position 181,921,962 of record JARQOC010000011.1, read on the forward strand.
CCTCCCCCTCCCTCTCTGTTTGCAGGACGTCACATTAGGGCGTGATATTATCTTTGTGTGGGCGGGCACCCAAGGCTGCTCCCGTCCGTGCACGTCATCTGAGCGAGACAGGGTCACGTGCACTAGCATCGTGACTTCCTGTCGGCTCCGTGTACAGACAGGAATCTGATGGATGGATTGCATGTGAGGCTCAGAACAAACGCCGAGCGGGCTTGTTATAATTCACTAAGCTGAGCTACTGCAGGTACTCAGCTCCACCAGTTCAATACTGCTCCACCTGAGAGCCGATCTCATCATTAGTCTCATTCCCCATGCATCTCCCCTTTATCATAATTGTGATATGTACTATTATCCTTTTTTGAATTAGTGCATTAGTGTTAAAAGTTTTACAAGCAAAATGGGCATACACATGAAATTTATAAGGATCTACATGCTCCAAGGGACTTAGAACAGAGTCTGAATGATCACAAGTGGGGAGAAAACATGATCACAGGCTCTAATATGGCAGGGGCACGGATGACATGATAACATGTGCATAGATGCCATGATGTCATGTTCATAGATGGCGTGATCACATGTGCATAGATGGCGTGATCACATGTGCATAGATGGCATGATCACTTGTGCATAGATGGCATGATCACTTGTGCATAGATGGCATGATCACTTGTGCATAGATGGCATGATCTCATGTGCATAGATGCCATGATGTCATGTGCATAGATGCCATGATGTCATGTGCATAGATGGCGTGATCACATGTGCATAGATGGCATGATCACATGTGCATAGATGGCATGATCACTTGTGCATAGATGGCGTGATCACATGTGCATAGATGGCATGATCACATGTGCATAGATGGCATGATCACTTGTGCATAGATGGCATGATCTCATGTGCATAGATTGCATGATCTCATGTGCATAGATGCCATGATCTCATGTTCATAGATGGCGTGATCACATGTGCATAGATGGCGTGATCACATGTGCATAGATGGCGTGATCTCATGTGCATAGATGGCATGATCACTTGTGCATAGATGGCATGATCTCTTGTGCATAGATGGCATGATCACATGTGCATAGATGGCATGATCACTTGTGCATAGATGGCATGATCTCATGTGCATAGATGGCATGATCTCATGTGCATAGATGGCATGATGTCATGTTCATAGATGGCGTGATCACATGTGCATAGATGGCATGATCACTTGTGCATAGATGGCATGATCATGAGATCATGCCATCTATGTACAAGTGATCATGCCATCTATGCACATGTGATCATGCCATCTATGCACATGTGATCACTCCATCTATGAACATGACATCATGGCATCTATGCACATGAGATCATGCCATCTATGCACATGTGATCATGCCATCTATGCACATGTGATCATGCCATCTATGCACATGTGATCACGCCATCTATGCACATGTGATCACGCCATCTATGCACATGACATCATGGCATCTATGCACATGAGATCACGCCATCTATGCACATGAGATCACGCCATCTATGCACATGAGATCATGCCATCTATGCACATGAGATCATGCCATCTATGCACAAGTGATCATGCCATCTATGCACATGTGATCATGCCATCTATGCACATGTGATCATGCCATCTATGCACATGACATCATGGCATCTATGCACATGACATCATGGCATCTATGCACATGACATCATGGCATCTATGCACATGACATCATGGCATCTATGCACATGAGATCATGGCATCTATGCACAAGTGATCATGCCATCTATGCACATGTGATCACGCCATCTATGCACATGTGATCACGCCATCTATGAACATGACATCATGGCATCTATGCACATGTTATCATGTCATCCGTGCCCCTGCCATATTAGAGCCTGTGATCATGTTTTCTCCCCACTTGTGATCATTCAGACTCTGTTCTAAGTCCCTTGGAGCATGTAGATCCTTATAAATTTCATGTGTATGCCCATTTTGCTTGTAAAACTTTTAACACTAATGCACTAATTCAAAAAAGGATAATAGTACATATCACAATTATGATAAAGGGGAGATGCATGGGGAATGAGACTAATGATGAGATCGGCTCTCAGGTGGAGCAGTATTGAACTGGTGGAGCTGAGTACCTGCAGTAGCTCAGCTTAGTGAATTATAACAAGCCCGCTCGGCGTTTGTTCTGAGCCTCACATGCAATCCATCCATCAGATTCCTGTCTGTACACGGAGCCGACAGGAAGTCACGATGCTAGTGCACGTGACCCTGTCTCGCTCAGATGACGTGCACGGACGGGAGCAGCCTTGGGTGCCCGCCCACACAAAGATAATATCACGCCCTAATGTGACGTCCTGCAAACAGAGAGGGAGGGGGAGGAAAGCCACTCAGGCTGCATAAGACACAGCCCTCTCGTACTATAGCCCGAGGGAGACGCCCTCAAGTACCAAGTCATGTAAGTTTATAAACTGTTTATTTCGGTTTGCTGTTATCAATATTCTTAGCAAAAACATAGCTGCAATGGTGTACGTAGGGTCCAGGGACATGTATTAACAGCTTATAGACGTCATCTGAGGTGGTTGGTTCCCTTTAAGCCAAACCTCTAACTCCTCAATTTCCCTGAATTCAATTAAAGCTACGTTCACACGTAGCATATTTATTTTTATACACGGCACTGCGTATATGCGCAAAAAAGCGCAACTGCATTCACACTGTGCATTCTCGGCTGCGCTTTTCCCGAGCTCATTTTATTATGGTCATTCTTTTTGCGGACGCGCTCTGCAGTGTAAGTGCGTCCGCGAAAATATGGATCGTCTGAATGCATTTCAGCAAATGCCATTGCTTTTGCTGGGATATATTACGGCACTGGATTTCACTGCATTTACGGTAGCGCTAAAATGTGTTGTGTAAATGGTGAAATACGCTACGTGTGAACGTAACCTAAGACTCCGATTCCACGACGCGGACTCCACGACCCTGAAAGAAGATAAAACTCGATTGTTGCCTATTCTGAATGATTTTTCTTGTCGTGAATCCTCAGGCTTGTATAATAACATTTTTCTTGTCTTGTGTGTTAGGGATCAGTGACGGGCCATCTTTTACTGCATTAACAAATAGTTTGGACACCGCAGAAGAAAGATACCAGAAGCTTAAGCAGGTCAGTGTAACACATGACACCTTATTGTTCAATTTTCTACATCGATGCACATAATTGAGACTTAATTCGCACTTGGAGTTTATTATTATAAGGTTTAGGTTTATTCACACTTCTGTATTTTGTATCGCAATCTGTAAGCCAAGACCAGGAGTGGAACACGCAGAGACACTATAACGGAATGGTTCACTCCTGTTCTGTGCCTTGCAGCCGCTCATGCACACTGATGTATGAATAATCCCAGGGGTGTGTATCCTGTTGCTCATTTCTGTTTATGTCCAAAGTATGCCATAAATGTCTGACCTAATGAGTTCTGAATCGATGGCCCCATGTCATCCTGGGAGGTGGTTGCTCCATCCAGATAGAAAATGAAGAGCTGGCCATGTGCATTTGGGTCTTTTCTCCTTCGCCTCATTGGGGGACACAGACCGTGGGTGTTATGCTGCTGTCCACTAGGAGGCGACACTAGGCAGAATCTGCAAAAGAGTTAAGAGACTCCTCCTCTGCAGCATTACACCCCTGAAGCAGGAAGTGATTCTCCAGTTTTGCTTAGTGTCGATAGGAGGTGCACACAAATTTTATTGCTCCTAAAATTTTTTACTTTTTGACTTTTTTTTTACTTCAAGAAGAAGAAAAGTGGGTCTCTAACGAGACTCCCGGCATGGTCCCTCCTCGGCCACCCACTGTTGGGGCGCCTGGTTGAGGTAGACTTTTCCCCCCACATGCCGCTCCCTCCTCGGCCCACCACTGTTGGGGGTGCCTGGTTGAGGTTGAGATGATGGTCTTCCTTCCCCAGCTCCCCACTGTTGGGGACCCTGGGTTGAGGTCGAGGCTACACAGAAGCCCTTGGATGATGGACTGCAGCATCCCTCCCTAACCACCCCTCATGGGGCTGATAGGTTGAGACACCGCAGGTAGGGCACTAACGTGCCGCGTGGTCGCAATCCAGACGCATCGGTGCTGCTGAATGCTTCTGATGGGCACGGGCTGCAGCACTGTGCCAGACAGCAGCACCAGGAGCCACAGCTCTGCTAAGTGCTCCTAAAGGGCTCAGGGGACAGGGCTAACAGGTCAGCTGCATTGTGCAGCACATGCAGGAGACCTCAGCCTGGATGATACTCCCCAAGAGCCCCAGTCCTGCCGCCACGAGACTGTTCCCTGGGGGTCCCCTAGAGGCTGCAGCAAATGTCCGTGTAACTCCAGGAGATCAGCTTTTGCTGCTCTCTCCTGAGAGGGAAGGGAGCCCATACTGCAAGTGGGAGCACCGGTTTTTCTGGGCTCCTTGCAGGGTCCCCACAGTCCCTGGATGCCGGGAGACCCAGTTTTTCTGGGATCTCCTGATGGGAGCAGCCACCCTACCCCTGAATCCAGGAGACCCAGTCCCCTGGGTTCTCCTGCTGGGGGCTGCGCTGGGCAAGCGCGCATGTGGCCACAGCTCCTGGGGTCCGGCCGGGTCCAGATCTGTTCCGGTCCCGGACCGGACCTCCGCGCCGGCCTGCCGTCATTTGCGGCTTCGCTGTTTACTTGAGGCCGCGGCTTCGGCCTAGCGCGAAGCCGCCGCCTTATCACCGCCCCCCGGCCCGCCCCCGGATGACGAGAATGACGCGGACAGCGTCATAACAGAGGGCGGGCCGGAGCTGCACAGCAAAGCAGGGGGCGGGACGGAGGATGACTGGCGCGAAGCCTATGGCACGCCTTAGGATTCTGGTCCCGCCCTGCTGTTAGCAGCGGCGGCCATTATCCACAGGGCACAGTGGAAGCAGGGTTGAAAGCACAGTGTGCACAACCCTTAATGCCACACTAAGGCTGGATTGGGCACAGCTCCTCATTGGTACCAAGTACTGTGGCCATGACAGGGCTTCATCCCTGCTGCAGGGCTGAAAGTGAACTTGGGCCAGCGAATATGTGCGGTGCAGGACCAGATAAGGAGCTCAGGAAGAGCTTCCTGACTGCCTCAGCCCTTAGGACACTGCTGCCAAAGGTCAGGGAGTTCAGGGCAGCCCACCTGCGGCAGCACTCAGGACGGGCAGCTGGAGCCAGGGGTCAAGGAACCCAGCAGGGCTGCCGTCATTTGCGGCTTCGCTGTTTACTTGAGGCCGCGGCTTCGGCCTAGCGCGAAGCCGCCGCCTTATCACCGCCCCCCGGCCCGCCCCCTGCCTGCGGCAATACATCACTAAGGCCGCTTCCAGGGGTTCCGGAAAAGGCCTACAGAGCCTCGCTCTGTGCCAGTTCCCAATAGCGACGGCAGGACAACCAACAATGATGTCTTGCTGCATTTAGTCCTCACGCCCAGTGGCGTAACTTCAGGCCTCGGGGCCCCGATGCGAAAGCTCCGAGGCCCCCGGACGGCTCGCATATTATTGCAAATCTTTAGTTCCCCTGCACCTATTGTAGTTACGCCCCTGCTCACGCCACAAGGAACGATGTCATAATAAGGGGCAGTGTAAATACGTCAGGTGATCAGTACTGCCCTGTCCTACAGTATTAAAGTTACCTGACAGTACACCTATCACTACACCTACTGGCCAGACATTACACATGCTTCTGCTTTCTATATTGACGCACAGACAGCACGTAGGTCGTTTTTATGACATTCTCCAAATATCATTGATTTCGTCCCGATAACCGGTTTAATAACTGTAAGGTAATCAAGATACGGATTCAATTCCGTCAGGCACTATTGTTTCCTGCCCGCCGACCATACTCTGTGGCCCGGACGGCTCGAGTCGTTACCTCAGGACTATCTGATACATAAGTCCTGGACGCTGCCAATTGCTCTGCAATAACAGCGTCTACTGCCATCGCCAGTAGACGTGGCATCGGGTTACGTGGATGGGAGGCGGAAGTGGTCGTAAGGAGGCCATCACAGGTCTCCTATGCCTCACTAGACACCTGTTTGGAGAATTTCTGTACACCATCAGGCGCTAAGGAGGCTAAGATCGTTTTCCACCCCCAGAACACATCAGGACGGTTTTTTATCCGCCGTTGGCATAACTGATTCCGGTCCTTCGGAAGCGTTAGGGTTGGTCAGAGCTTAGGCTAAGTCTGACAAAGGATCGGTCGCCACGCAGGGACCTTTTTTTTAGTGGCGGACTTCCTTCAGGTTTAACTGACAGATCCTTCCTCGGGCCCCCACTGTTGGAGAGCCCAGTTGAAGCTGATATAACCTGCAATTACCCGACAGCAGTAAGGCGTCCCAGGACTGCTCACCAATTCTCTCCAGACCCCACAGCTGGAGACTCCGGTTGGCGGTGACGACAGCCAAGTCTCAAAAGACACAGGCTGAAACACCGTGATCCGCAGTGGCACGGGGAACTGAGCTAAGGGTCTCGGGAACCTACGACCCATAGCATACTCCTTCCTCGCCTCCCCACTGTTGGGGACTCGGGTTGAAGTTGGGACCGCACAGGGTCTACCAGGCCTCCATCCCCGGACTATTAAAACGAAACTCTATGTTGCAGAACGTGGAACACGAGCCCAGCGGCCAATCTCCTCACTGTACCCATTTTAGGTACTTGGGTGGAGATAACACGCGTAATGCCCTCTGCTCAGTCCGCTTCGAAGCAGGACCTCGCAGACTCGCAAATGCATTAACCCAATGGAGGGGCCCCTCCGGTCTCCCGTGTGGCTGTGGCCTGAACCTTCTTCCACGCAGTCAGTCCCTTCTCGTCTCAGGAGTTAAAAGTGACTACCGTGAGACCTAAAGCTCATAAATGCAGCCTGAAGTTGGAAATGTCTATACTGCATCTCAGGAGTCTCCCATATCGGGACGACTTATTCATCAATGCATGATTTTCGGAGTCTGCGAACGCTGTCGATTTCACTGGACACGTTAAGAAGACTCGGTTGGCGGATCACCCTCCATGAGTCTACCACAATGCCAGAGCACATGTTCCAACACAGCACACGAACTCAGGGAGTCCTATATGTCTTCCTGATGGCCACATGCTGCAGCATCACATATGGTGTATCAGCCATATTTGTTTTTCCCAGACAAGGCACGGATTCTTCGTCTGGGAATTCGCTTCAGCGGTCTCCTCAATCTTTCACAACGGCTATAAGAGTCCTAGACAGGATAGTGGCAGCATGGGAAGCAGTTCCATGGCCTCAGCTGCACCTACGGCCTCTTCAACTATACATGCTTAGACATGGCCCAGAAACAGGATGTGGTGCGATGTACTCCCATCACAATGCACGTGCCAATAGTCCCGCCCACACACGAGGATGCCCCCCAATCTACAAAGATTCGGGCAGTATTTCTAGTACTGGAATCATTCAGTGATCTTCTGGCAGTCGGTCTTGTTAGGATATAGTCAGACAATGCCACAGCCGTGGCACATGTCAACCACCATGGTGGAACCCGCAGTCTCCAAGTGATGACAGACGTTCGCCACATCCTTCCCCGGGTGGAATCCTTGAACGCTGTACTGTCAGCTGTTCTCATACCAGGCTAACCCGCCAAGGGACGGACTCAGGGAAGCGGCCCCTTCATCCAGATGTCTTCTGTCAAGACTGCCAGCGCCAGGAGACTACAGATGTGGACCTGACGGCCTCACGTGTCCAATGCTAAGGTTCCATCCTTTCTGGCCAGGTCCTAGAACCTACAGTCAATAGGACAGACATACCAGTCCTAGATGGGACCTGTCTCCGTCTCCCTATATTCTTTCACACTAACAGGATAGTGCGGAAGGTCAAACAAGACGGTTGCCAGATCTCCCTGTATTTTCAGACTGGCCCAGATGTGCTTGGACGACAATTTCGGCCAACTCATACCAGCAGTACCAGGACAACTAAAAAGACAGTTCAGACCTGCTCTCCCTCGGAATTCCTCAACTCTGAAAATAGTGGTGTAGCCTTTAAGACCTGGAATTTACCCATGGGTCCTTTCCCTGGATGTTGTAGCGACCATGGTCGCAGCGAGTAAACCAGCCTTACTCGACGATATACCATGAGTGTAATCGTTTTGTTTTTCTTTATCTCCGAGCACCTCTAGGGGTCATTCCCTTTACCCTATTTCATGCAAGGATCTTTCGTTTCTTCCACTCAGACCTAGACTCAGGTCTGTCCTTGGGGTCTCTCACACAGCAGGGTTTCAGCCTGTTTCACCTTCCAAAAAAAAAAAAAAAAAATAAGAATAAAAACCTGTTGCCACCAGGTCTCTAGGAAAATCCTCCCTTCAAAGGGTCTCCCATTTAAGGTCTCCATACCACAGCTCTACACCTGCGGGACCTGATCTTCGTCCTCATGGCTCTACAAGATCCACCTTTTGAGCGTGTATAGGTTTATCCTTAGCATTCTCATCCAAACAGTAATGTGCTTTGGTGGCAAAAATTATTTTTCTCTGCAGAGGTATCGGTACTTTCAGCGCTCTCATGTAAACCATCTTTTCTGGTCTTCTACCTGAACAAGACTGTTCTACGGCTGGTTCCATCCTTCTTAGGCGGTTTACTCCTTCCACCTCACTAAAGACGTCTCTCTGTCATCGCTGTGACCGACTCCAGTCTGTCTGGTCGTAAAGGACCTACATATGCAGGACCTTATCAGGTCCCTACGCATCTGAGAACCCACAACCAGTGCCTCTCCACAGGTCGGATTCTCTTTCTCCCTTCTTCCAGAAGGCAGGATTAATGACATATCAGCCTCTAAGGCTCCTCTAACCAGGTGGATTCGTCTAACCATCCAAGACGCTTATACCGTCAAAAATCTCATCCCTTCCGGCAGCGGCACGGCACATTCTACTACGGCCGTGAGGACTTCCTGGTTCGTTTGGCACCAGGTCTCAGTCCGATAAGTGTGTAGACAGCCAAAAGGGGGTCAGTCTACACACATACTCAAGCCACTATAGGGCTTGACGTGCCCTCCAGGCGGCAGCAGGTCTGCCTGTCGGGGCATAGTTCTTCACTGACCATGCTCGGTGTCACTAGTTCCATTGTTCTTTCCCATCCAGGGACTGCTTTGGGACGTCCCACGGTCTGTGTCCCCCAATGAGGCGAAGGAGAAAAGGAGATTTTTGTGTACTCACTGTAAAATCCTTTTCTCTTAGCCTCTAATTGGGGGACACAGCACCCACCCTATTGCCCTGGTGGGCCCTTTTTTCTACAGTTATCACATAGCTTCTCAGCTGTTACATGGTTAACATGTTTACACATGGTTGCCTATTATCACTCTGTTGATTGTTTAAACTTGTGCCTGTTTAGCTCCAGGCCTTGTAGTACTGTGAGCCTGTTTAGTTACAGGCCCTGTTGTACGATTATTGCTTTGTTAACTCTTCACTGTTTTCCACATGCGCCTGCTTAGTTACAGGCCTTGTGGTACTAGTATTACTCTAACTATTAACTGTTTACACACGTGCCTGTTTGGTTCAGGCCTTGTTACACTGTTATTACCTTGTTGACTATATTTGTTTACACAGGTCGCCTGTGTAGACTTCCTGTGTCACTGTTATTATCTGTTAACTCTCCTACTGCTTTAGCACAAAACTGGAGAATCACTTCCTGCTTCAGGGGTGTAATGCTGCAGAGGAGGAGTCTCTTAACTCTTTTGCAGATTCTGCCTAGTGTCGCCTCCTAGTGGACAGCAGCATAACACCCACGGTCTGTGTCCCCCAATTAGAGGCTAAGAGAAAAGGATTTTACGGTGAGTACACAAAAATCTCCTTTTTCCACTAAAGTTATGATAGTAGTAGTGTTTGTCGCCTCTTTGGCTGTTTCTATAACTGCTGCAGAACAAAATGCAGCATCCTGTGCTTATATGTGACCATCTCCCTAGTCTTCCAGTCACATGGATCTTCCCCTGTGTCTTTGTCACCTTTCAAATATTTAGGGGACAAAAGTGTCTGCTGAAAACTCACTGACTTCCATGACGGTCTTGGCTCGATTGACCAGTGTATTTGCATTTGGGTGGAGAGCTGTAAATTGTCCTGTAAGGGTGAATGCCCACAATCAGGATTAGCAGCTTGGCTCTGCTGCATCTAGAACATTGTGTTGTACAGAACAAGCACAGTGGATGGATTTGTAGAGCTCTTATGCCTGTTGATCTTTTTCACACAGTGTAAATTTTTTTTTTTTTTTATAATTCTTTATTTAGAATTTTAACATCAGAAAAAATAAACATCCGTACAAGAGTACGTTATCCACAGACTCCATACTGTACTGCAATATGTATATTGCTCACGGGGGTACTAGAACAGCAAACGACCCTACGTGGAGCATCATCAATCCAATAGGTCTTGGTAGTCCAGAGTAGTGGATATAAAAAATTAAAAATTCAAATTTAAAGAGTAATAGACAGAGAAATAAGACCAGTATCCCTCTCCAGCTCAAATCGAGATGCAAGTCCGGTGGTGACTCTCCGCCTAGTAGGGCATGATAATCCTCAGCTTGTTGAAAATCCATCCATGCCAGCCATGTGGATCCAAAATTAGTTTGAGATTCCTGTATGGAGGATGTCAATTCTTCCATATACATTAGTTTGTTAACCCCTCTGAGAAATTGCAGGATAGATGGTGTTGTGGCCCTTCCCCAAAGCACTGGTATGCAAGATCTAGCTGCAATAATGAGGAACTTAAGAAAGGAGTTCTTATGAGTTCAGAGGGACATCGCAATGGTGCAGGAAGATCAGTGCAGGTGTTAGGTGTACTTTAATAGACGAGACCAATTGTATGATGTCTCAACCTCGGACCATAAGGCCGAACAGCCTCGCAGTCCCAAAAGATATGTGAAAGGGTACCCTCCTCCCTCCCACATCTCTAACAGCTCGTGCTATGATCTGGGTACATTGCATTAAGTTTGACCGGGGTTCTGTACCACCTTGACAGTATCTTATAATTTGCCTCCTGAAACTTAGAACTGATGGAAGTGCTGTGAGTGAGTTGGAACACCCTTATGATTTGTTCCTCTGATAAGGTGATGTTCAGTTCCCTTTCCCAATGTGAGATGAAAGCTAGTGGGCTCTGGTCCTGCATAGATCCTAGCAAAGAGTAGAGGAGGGACAAGGCATGTCTAAGTGGTCCCTGGTTCAAGCACAGCGATTCAAATTGTGTCCTAGGGTGCTTAAAGCAAGACCTAGGGGGTACGCAGTGTAATCTGACATGTGGCGCAGGTTCCTGAGCCGCAGCATGTCAATTTATTCTTGAAGAGATGTGAGTGTTTTCAGCAGGAGAAAATAGCGAAAATACGTCCAGAGTCCTGATCGTGGGCATGGGCGCTGCGGTCTCCACAGAGAAGGGACACACTGTGTCTAGAAGGCATCATTTCCTGATCGTGGCCTAACTTGACATGAAGTGGTCTTGCACCGCTCCTCAATTAAGTCTTTGTTATTCAATAACTAGTAAAAAGGCCCGATGCAATTGCATCGGGAGCGCGGTGAAATGAATTGTGTGTATACAGGCGGGTCAGTGGGTAGCAGAGTATACAGGTGGCTCTGTGGGTAGCAGAGTATACAGGCGGCTCTGTGGGTAGCAGAGTATACAGGCGGCTCTGTGGGTAGCAGAGTATACAGGCGGCTCTGTGGGTAGCAGAGTATACAGGCGGCTCTGTGGGTAGCAGAGTATACAGGCGGCTCTGTGGGTAGCAGAGTATACAGGCGGCTCTGTGGGTAGCAGAGTATACAGGCGGCTCTGTGGGTAGCAGAGTATACAGGCGGCTCTGTGGGTAGCAGATTATACAGGCGGCTCTTTGCGTAGCAGAGTATACAGGCGGCTCTGTGGGTAGCAGAGTATAAAGCGGCTGTGTGAGTAGCAGAGTATACAGGCGGCTCTGTGGGTAGCAGAGTATACAGGCGGCTCTGTGGGTAGCAGAGTATACAGGCGGCTCTGTGGGTAGCAGAGTATACAGGCGGCTCTGTGGGTAGCAGAGTATACAGGCGGCTCTTTGCGTAGCAGAGTATACAGGCGGCTCTGTTGTTAGCAGAGTATACAGGCGGGTCTGTCGGTAGCAGAGTATACAGACAGCTGTGCGGGGAGCAGAGTATACAGGTGGTTGTGCGGGGGCAGAGTATACTGGCGGCTGTGCGGGAAGCAGAGCATACAGGCGGCTGTGCGGGGAGCAGAGCATACAGGCGGCTGTGCGGGGAGCAGAGCATACAGGCGGCAGTGCGAGGAGCAGAGCATGCAGGCGGCAGTGCGGGGAGCAGAGTATGCAGGCGGCTGTGCGGGGAGCAGAGCATACAGGCGGCTGTGCGGGGAGCAAAGTATACAGGCGGCTGTGTGGGGAGCAGAGTATACAGGCGGCTGTGTATACAGGCGGGTGTGCGGGTGCAGAGCATATAGGCGGCTGTGCGGGGAGCAGAGTATACAGGGGGCTCTGTGGGTAGCAGAGTATACAGGCGGCTGTGTGGGTATCAGAGTATACAGGCGGCTGTGTGAGTAGCATAGAGGCGGCTGTGCGGGGAGCAGAGTATACAGGCGGCTGTGGGGGGAGCAGAGTATAGAGGGGTGTGTGCGGGGAGAAGAGTATACAGGCGGGTCTGTGGGTAGCAGAGTATACAGGCAGCTGTGCGGGGAGCAGAGTATACAGGCGGCTGTGCGGGGAGCAGAGTATACAGGCGGCTGTGCGGGGAGCAGAGCATACAGGCGGCAGTGCGGGGAGCAGAGCATACAGGCGGCAGTGCGGGGAGCAGAGCATACAGGCGGCAGTGCGGGGAGCAGAGTATGCAGGCGGCTGTGCGGGGAGCAGAGCATACAGGCGGCTGTGCGGGGAGCAGAGCATACAGGCGGCTGTGCGGGGAGCAGAGCATACAGGCGGCTGTGCGGGGAGCAGAGTATACAGGCGGCTGTGCGGGGAGCAGAGTATACAGGCGGCTGTGCGGGGAGCAGAGTATACAGGCGGCTGTGTGGGGAGCAGAGTATACAGGCGGCTGTGTATACAGGCGGGTGTGCGGGGTGCAGAGCATATAGGCGGCTGTGCGGGGAGCAGAGTATACAGGGGGCTCTGTGGGTAGCAGAGTATACAGGCGGCTGTGTGGGTATCAGAGTATACAGGCGGCTGTGTGGGTATCAGAGTATAAAGCGGCTGTGTGAGTAGCATAGAGGCGGCTGTGCGGGGAGCAGAGTATACAGGCGGCTGTGGGGGAGCAGAGTATAGAGGGGTGTGTGCAGGGAGCAGAGTATACAGGCGGGTCTGTGGGTAGCAGAGTATACAGGCAGCTGTGCGGGGAGCAGAGTATACAGGCGGCTGTGCGGGGAGCAGAGTATACAGGCGGCTGTGCGGGGAGCAGAGCATACAGGCGGCAGTGCGGGGAGCAGAGTATACAGGTGGCTGTGCGGGAAGCAGAGATATACAGGCGGCTGTGTGGGGAGCAGAGTATACAGGCGGCTGTGTATACAGGCGGGTGTGCGGGGTGCAGAGCATATAGGCGGCTGTGCGGGGAGCAGAGTATACAGGGGCTCTGTGGGTAGCAGAGTATAGAGGCGGCTGTGTGAGTAGCATAGAGGCGGCTGTGCGGGGAGCAGAGTATACAGGCGGCTGTGGGGGAGCAGAGTATAGAGGGGTGTGTGCGGGGAGCAGAGTATACAGGCGGGTCTGTGGGTAGCAGAGTATACAGGCAGCTGTGCGGGGAGCAGAGTATACAGGCGGCTGTGGGGGGAGCAGAGTATAGAGGGGTGTGTGCGGGGAGCAGAGTATACAGGCGGGTCTGTGGGTAGCAGAGTATACAGGCAGCTGTGCGGGGAGCAGAGTATACAGGGGTCTGTGCGGGGAGCGAGTATACAGGCGGCAGTGCGGGGAGCGGAGTATACAGGCGGGAGTGCGGGGAGGGGAGTATACAGGCGGCAGTGCGGGGGAGGGCGAGTATTACAGGCGGCTGTGCGGGGAGCGGAGTATACAGGGTGTGTGCGGGGAGGCGAGTATACAGGGGTGTGTGCGGGGAGGCGAGTATACAGGGGTGTGTGCGGGGAGCGAGTATACAGGGGTGTGCGGGGAGCAGAGTATACAGGCGGCTGTGCGGGGAGCAGAGTATACAGGCGGCTGTGCGGGGAGCAGAGTATACAGGCGGCTGTGCGGGGAGCAGAGTATACAGGCGGCTGTGCGGGGAGCAGAGTATACAGGGGCTGTGCGGGGAGCAGAGTATACAGGGGTGTGTGCGGGGAGCAGAGTATACAGGGGTGTGTGCGGGGAGCAGAGTATACAGGGGGTGTGCGGGGAGCAGAGTATACAGGGGGCTGTGCGGGGAGCAGAGTATACAGGCGGCTGTGCGGGGAGCAGAGTATACAGGCGGCTGTGCGGGGAGCAGAGTATACAGGCGGCTGTGCGGGGAGCAGAGTATACAGGCGGCTGTGCGGGAGCAGAGTATACAGGCGGCTGTGCGGGGAGCAGAGTATACAGGCGGCTGTGCGGGGAGCAGAGTTATACAGGCGGCTGTTGCGGGGAGCAGAGTATACAGGCGGCTGTGCGGGGAGCAGAGTATACAGGCGGCTGTGCGGGGAGCAGAGTATACAGGCGGCTGTGCGGGGAGCAGAGTATACAGGCGGCTGTGCGGGGAGCAGAGTATACAGGCGGCTGTGCGGGGAGCAGAGTATACAGGCGGCTGTGCGGGGAGCAGAGTATACAGGCGGCTGTGCGGGGAGCAGAGTATACAGGCGGCTGTGCGGGGAGCAGAGTATACAGGCGGCTGTGCGGGGAGCAGAGTATACAGGCGGCTGTGCGGGGAGCAGAGTATACAGGCGGCTGTGCGGGGAGCAGAGTATACAGGCGGCTGTGCGGGGAGCAGAGTATAGAGGGGGCTGTGCGGGGAGCAGATGATAGAGGGGGCTGTGCGGGGAGGAGATGATAGAGGGGGCTGTGCGGGGAGGAGATGATAGAGGGGGCTGTGCGGGGAGGAGATGATAGAGGGGGCTGTGCGGGGAGGAGATGATAGAGGGGGCTGTGCGGGGAGGAGATGATAGAGGGGGCTGTGCGGGGAGGAGATGATAGAGGGGGCTGTGCGGGGAGGAGATGATAGAGGGGGATGTGCGGGGAGGAGATGATAGAGGGGGATGTGCGGGGAGGAGATGATAGAGGGGGATGTGCGGGGAGGAGGTGATAGAGGGGGCTGTGCGGGGAGAGAGTGATAGAGGGGGCTGTGTGGGGAGGAGGTGATAGAGGGGGCTGTGCGGGGAGGAGGTGATAGAGGGGGCTGAGCGGGGAGGAGGTGATAGAGGGGGCTGTGCGGGGAGGAGGTGATAGAGGGAGCTGTGCGGGAGGAGGTGATAGAGGGGGCTGTGCGGGGAGGAGGTGATAAGAGGGGGCTGAGCGGGGAGGAGGTGATAGAGGGGGCTGTGCGGGGAGGAGGTGATAGAGGGGGCTGTGCGGGGAGGAGGTGATAGAGGGGGCTGTGCGGGGAGGAGGTGATAGAGGGGGCTGTGCGGGGAGGAGGTGATAGAGGGGGCTGAGCGGGGAGGAGGTGATAGAGGGGGCTGAGCGGGGAGGAGGTGATAGAGGGGGCTGTGTGGGGAGGAGGTGATAGAGGGGGCTGAGCGGGGAGGAGGTGATAGAGGGGGCTGAGCGGGGAGGAGGTGATAGAGGGGGCTGAGCGGGGAGGAGGTGATAGAGGGGGCTGTGCGGGGAGGAGGTGATAGAGGGGGCTGTGCGGGGAGGAGGTGATAGAGGGGGCTGTGCGGGGAGGAGGTGATAGAGGGGGCTGTGCGGGGAGGAGGTGATAAGAGGGGGCTGAGTGGGGAGGAGGTGATAGAGGGGGCTGAGTGGGGAGGAGGTGATAGAGGGGGCTGTGCGGGGAGGAGGTGATAGAGGGGGCTGAGCGGGGAGGAGGTGATAGAGGCAGCTGGTGCAAGTTGAGGGGCGGGGGGAGGTGACAGCAGGCTGCAGGCCCGCCGGCTCTGCAGCGTACAATCACAGAGCTCCGGGCGAGCGGCGGCTGGTGGTAGTTGAGGGTGCCCTCCAGGGTGCAGGTCTGGGGCTTCTGTCTGTGCCCGCGTGTCCTGTGTCCCTGAGCAGCAGGGTGCGAGTCCGGG